>JAMKQA010145707.1:0-20331 GCA_024699735.1 Posidonia australis | reverse complement strand
AAAATGAAAATGAATTCCAAAAAGGATTTTGAAAGTGGTTTTTGGTGAATTTCCACATGTTTTGAGAAATGGGAAAGTTGTGGCTTTTGAAAAAGCCTGGCTTGGGATTGAGGTCCCAAGTGGTGATTTCTTTTGTAAAGAAAAGGATTTGGTTTTTGGGAACGAATCCCAAGTGTGGTTTATTAAGAAAATGACTTTTAAAGAATAAAACCAAGCTTTGCTTTAATAAGAAATAAGTTTTCTTTGGTTTTACTGTGCTTGCTTGTAGTTGGGTGTTTTGGGGGCGCGTACTGAGTGACTTAGATGTCACTCACGCGTGCTGTGTGTGTTTCAGGTGCAGGCCGCGTGCAACCAGATTCCGGTGCTGGAATCGGAGTTTCTAGCCGCGCATCGCGATCCTAGAGGTGAGCCTCAGTTACAGTCTTTTGTTCTGTAATTTGTGTAATTAGGCTTGTGATGCTGTTGTTTGGTAGCGTGTCCAGGTTTGGGGCGTTACAATTGATCAACCTTTGAAGGTTACTGTGGTTGGTTGTAGATGGGTCTTCATTATCAAACATAAGATTGATGGGATAGTAGACAGATACAAGGTTTGTTTGGTGGCCAAAGGATTCACTTGGATTTATGGGATAAACTATGCAACAACCTTCTCCTTAGTGGTCAAATGAACTCTATATGAGTACAACTGTTAGTTTCTGTCAATCTAGGTTAGGAACTTCACCAGCTAGATGTTAAAAATGCCTTCTTGTTTGATGATCTGTGTGGGACTGTGCTTATGGAGCAACATCTGGTGGTATGTTGATTAGGAGAGGAATAAGGTGTACTTACTGAAGAAGGTTATTTATGGCCTTAAGTAGAATCCTTGGGCATGTTTTGAAAAATTCAATAAAATTATATCAAGGGTTGACTTTCATTGATGTGGAAGAGTAGCAAAGCATGTGTCATAGTTGTAGTGTATGTTGATGATATCATTCTGACAGGTAGTAATTTTGCAGTCATCTTGGAGATTAAGGAATATCTAAGGATTTGTTTGTGTCTCAAAAATGAATGAAAATGGAAAATGCTCATCAAAAGGAGACCAAAGGAAGCAGAAACTAATGAATTTATTTTTTCTAGTGTTTGTATCTATTATCGGAAACAAACATAAAGCAAAAATTATGTGCTTGTGCTTGCTAATGGAAATAGATAGAAACCGTTATATATATGTATTCGTTGGTTATTAATCATGATTTTTCTTTTTAATCTTCACAATTGGATTTAGTTTACAACCACAATTCTCATGCAAATGTTATGAAAAATTTAAGATTTCAAATGACTAAAAACAAATAGTTGAAATTATACATACTAGGTGCCTTTTGATTCATGTAATTATACAAATGCAATCATTATCAAAAATTTAAAGAAGAAGAAGATGTGGAGATAGAAGAAGATGGAGGAAAGGGTGATGATCACAAATCCCAGTAATAATAATAATAATAATAATAAATTTACAGCTCACTGGAATCCGACAACCACATACTAACTTGTTTTTCCACTTCTTCCTACGACATGGTAAAGCAGTACATCCCAGATTGCAAGATTGAGTAGATACCTTCTTTCTAATGGCTCTCGCCATCCACCTGTTGGGTCAGTTGCATCTTGTCCATACCAACCTCTTCTTCTCCTTAGCTGTCGATCGTTAAACTTAAGGGGAGCAGTTTGTTCAAGGTGTTGATGAAAAGGTTGACGAGAGGAGAGAGGTAGAGGTTGACAAGGGGAGAGAATCAGAGATTCTCGAACTCGAGAGTCGTAATACTGATAGTGGGGGAAAGGGAGCAGGTGGTGGTAGGGTGGCCTCTGTGGTTCACGACCGTGGCTAGGGAGGTAATCAGCGGGTGGGTGTCTTTTTGTTTCTTCCTTCTCCACGCTCCTCCTCCTCATACTGTTGTTGTTGCTTCTGCTCGTGGCGATAGTGGTGGTGAGATGCGTGCTTGGTTGCAATGGTGGTAGTGATTGTGGGGAGGGTAGAAAAGATGGCTTTGATGCCCTCATTTCGTCCAATCTTCGTCACTGTTAACAAAGTCCCCTCCTCCCCACCTTTGATGCCCTTATCTGGTTTGATTTCCATCGTTGTGAACAAAGCCCCCTTCTTCCTTGCCCTCATCTTGTTCGATCTTCGTTGTTGTGAACAAAGGAGGACGAAGAAGGAGGAAGGGAGTGAATGAGGATGAAGAAAAAAGAGAAGAAGGACATGTGTTTTCGTTTGAATTCCAACCTAAAACCTTGGAAACAAAAATTCACTTCCTTTTTATATTCTAGAAATGAACAGAAAGCATTTTCCTTTCCAATGAAGGCACAAATATTATTTAAAAATGTGGTCAAAACGAAGTCATTTTCCTTTCCATTGGTTTTCTTTCAATTCTGATAGCACAAATCCTCCCTTAGTAAGAACTTTGTCATTAAGGACATGAGGACTCCTAGATATGTCGTTGGGATCAAGTTTGCACATGAAAAAGACGAGATGGTGTCATCATAGAGAAAGTATGCATTGGAGAAACTGATCGACCTATTAGGAAGTTCGATATTTCCTATGTAATTGGCTTACTTAGTTTATGCATGAGCCACGTGATGTTCATTGGAGAGGAGCGTTGCACATTCTGGCCTACATTGAAGGCACACCAGGCAAAGGTCTAGTATATTGAAGGCATCGAAGTCTTGATATTGTTGCTTAGTCAAACTCATGCTATGTCGATGATCGTGGAGATAGAAAGTCAACATCTGGGTACTGTAATTGGCTCGATATTTCCTATGTAATTGGCCTAATATTTCCTAAACCCTATCATGAGGCTTGATATTTCCTATGTAATTGACTTAGTTTATGCATGAGCCACGAGATGTTCATTGGAGATGAGTGTTGCATGTTCTAGCCTACATTAAAGGCACACCTGGCAAAGGTCTAGTGTATTGAAGGCATCAAAGTCTTGATATTGTTGCCTAGTCAAACTCAAGCTGTCGGTGATCGTGGAGATAGGAAGTCAATATTTGGGTATTGTGGCTATTATACTTACATTGAAGGAAACTTGGTAACCTGAAGAAGTAAGATACAGAATATGATATCTGGTTCCAATGCTGAAGTAGAATATAGATCTGTGACACCAATAGCTTGAGAGGTGATGTGAATTAAATCTCTCTTTTTTGATCTAAGACTCTCAATAGAGTTTCCAATGAAGTTGTTTTGTGACAATCATGTGATAATCTTTATTGTCAATAACCTAGTTTTTCTTGAGAGAATCAAACATATTGAGGTAGACTATCATTATATAAGGGAAGCTATTGTGAATCGGCTAATCTCTACTGAGTACATCCCTTCTTCGAAAAAGTTGGTAGATATCTTCGCCAATGGGTTGACTATAGAGGTTTTTGAAACTCTTTGTAACAAGTTGGGGATAATAAATGGATCTACCTAAGGATCTATATACCCATATGTATATGTAACCTTTATAAGTAAAGGATTAGCACTAATCAATCACAACTTTTTTGCCACCTTTTTACTATAACAGGTTTCCTTTTTATACCGTATTTTCAATAAGATCAACTGTTATCTTGTTATGCACAAAAGAAGGTGACAATCACTTGCATGCAAATGTATCTTTACACGAAGTGAACTTATTAAGTTGCCATGTTATGGGTTCAAGGAATGCCATTCCCTACTAACTGTGCATAAAGTTGTTTTATTGCCATATTCGTCAAGTTGGGTTCAATGAATGTTAAATGTTATGCTTTAATTATAGCTTGTTGGGATATTTCTTAGGATGCAAATGATAAACATTCTTATTGTGTATAGTAGGAAAATAGTTGGGCTTGTTGAGGTTGATGCTCAGGTGAGAAGAAGTGCTTTTTTTAAGTGAGAAATAGGTGGACAAGTACAAGGGCTAAGGGTTGTGATGTTCTGTTCTTGTATAGCCTGCTTGCTCGGGCTCTGGTACCTGTACTCTAGCATTCCTTTGCCTTCCTGTTGGGACTAGCTTCCGCCGTTAGTTCAATGGTTTGACCTTGGTGGCTGGCCTGTGTGGTAGTTCTTTTGAGTTAGACGTATCTCATCTTTATCTAGTGTGAAGCCTGACCCTCCACTAGCTGCCTTAGAGCAACCTCCGCTAAAGTAAGTCATACCACAAACAAAGCAGAACAGCAACCTATACTATAGGGACATAGAGATGGTCTCATTGGTCTTGGCCGTCAGGATTGAGAGCAGCAAGAAGCTGCCCCTTATTCAGTCATTCCCTGGGAAAAGCAAGAGTTGGCATTACGTTCAATGATCTGCTGGTCTTTCCATACAAGTTCCTCCTCGAGGATGTTTACAGTTGCAAGCTTCCCGAAAGTGCGAGATAGACCCGATTCAATGGAGGATGAGCCTGGGTGGGGCATAATCAGCTGATCATAAGAGAAGCTGGAATGGGGTTTGAAGGCAATTCTCCATAAAAAGACTTTTTTTTATTGCCTTCTTTAAGCATGAAACTGGAATGTAGTTTTAGGCAGTCTTAGCATAGCAGGAAGGGAACCATGCTATTGATATTTTAGTTAGTTTTGTCTATTGGACATGCTTAATAATGTTCTTTATATTTGTCTTGTAAACTGCATTATTACTTTCATCGGACTCTAGTGTGTGCTTACACCAGGTACTAAAGAAGAAAGTCTGTTTATTGTTCAACCAGTTGTTGTCACATATGATGATTTCATGGGGATGCAAGAGAAACTGTAGTAAAGAGGAATAATGTTATCCTAGATTTTGTCTATTCCTCAAGTAGAGGCTGGGACTATCTTACGAGTATGATTTGTAGCTTTTTCCTTGAATGAAGACTGGTGGCCATATTTTTGTTGAAATACAAACAATACTGAATGATATAAGATTTTCTTTACTTGCCGAGCTCAAACCAACTTGGCATTTGAATACATGAAGGTTCTGATTTGACTTTTAATCTTTTTTAGAAATCTTATCTATTTGATGCATACATAATAGTTATTTGAAGGTTTTTGTGTAAAGTCATCTAGTAATTATTGTAGCCACATTCTTTATTACTAAAACATCTGGTCATTCAGTAATTTAAAAAAATTCGAGCTGCATTTTCTGAATTTGATTGTCTTGATAGCATCTTTGTATGGAAATTCTAACCCTAGGGTGCTGTAAATTTCTTGGCAGAAGGGTGAAGTTTCTGTCTTTGGAGGGCTGTTCCCAGTTGACAACGGATGGTCTTGAGTCTGTAGTCTTGTCCTGGAAGGAACTTCAGCATCTCTCTGTCGTGTCATGCAACAATATAAAGGACAGTGAGGTCTCTCCTGCTATGTCCTGTCTCTTTGCTCTTCTCAAAGAGCTGAAATGGCGACCGGATTCCAGGTCCATCCTTGTAGCGAGTCTAAAAGGGACCGGAATGGGGAAGAAAGGTGGGAAGTTCTTCAAGAGGACATAAGAGAGATCGCTGCTGGAATTGCACACTCATAGGAAGGAAACATGTCTATCCGTGCTAAAGTTGAAAGGAAACGTGCAGTTGTAATTACTAGATCTTGTTCAAGCAAATATCTGAAAATTTCTGGGAAATTTTTTCCATTAAAGTGTCTTAATGTTGTATTATACTGAAGAAATTTTGTTATGGTCAGTGTTAGGATTTAGTAACGAGTTGTAGTTCATACTCCCATCTTTGTCAGAACCGACAAAAGCTGTCACTGCAAAACAGCATTTGAAAATGAAATTGTAGCCATTCAACATTTTTAGAAATTGTTTGTGCGTATCTGCGAAACCCTTGTTAAGATTTGTATGCATTTGTTGTTGCGGTGGTCTCAGCCCAAAGTAGTTATTGAGCTTGCCATTGTACAGTACGTTTTATAAGAACCTGATGTAAGGTAGAGTTTTTTTTTGGCAATTGGGGCATTGTCCAAACCTGTCCGAACCATGTAACTCAATTGCCCTTCACTAAACTCCATTGACACCATCGATCTACGTTGAAGTTTTGTTCCCTCGTTGCATGTTATACGGCGAATTTAAGATGAGAACTGAACACCGTCGTATTTTCGATTCCATGTCAAAGATTCTATGGAGGTTTGGAATTAACTTTGTCGATCCATTCCATCGGGAGAATGGTGTTGCTTTTGATCACTGTTGACACCTCTTACACTGAAATTGAAGAAGCTAGCTGGAAACCGAGTCTAATAGCTTGTATCTCAGCCAAAGAAACCAACCAGTGGTTGACTTGATCAATCGAGAGTGTTAAAATACTACCTAGATGATCCGAGGCTACTGTTGCGTGCAAGCTGTTTTCCTTTTGTAGAAACTCCTACGTCCACATTTGCTTTTGACCATGCCTTTTCAGAGGCTCTCAGGATAAAGATCGATCCTTCATCTTCGACATTGTAAGTGTGAAAGTTATGCTTGAAATTGTTGAAATAAATCTTATGTTGCTTTCAATTTTATTCTATTCTTAAAATAAATTTTCATAAGTCTTCATTTACAGATATTAATGTGTCTCAACTATCTGTCACTAGATTTTGCAAAATCCTTAGTTGTGGTGTTGTTGATCTGTCAATTACATACCTTAGGCTGCCTTTGCATTACAAGAAGGCCACCTTCAGGGACTGGACTCTAGTCATAGAGAAAATATCAAATAAATTTTTCCCTTGGAAAATAAAATTTCTTTCCCTAGGAGGCCGATTGACTTTAATAAACTCAGTCTCTCTGTTATTCCTACGTACTATCTGTCAGTGCTTTATTTACCTATTAATGTGGAAAAGGAAATTGACAAACTTAGATGTAGATTCCTTTGAAATTCATTCTCACCATCTGGAATTGGCTTCCATCTAGTTAATTGGGCATCTTTATGTAGACCAAAAGTCCAAAAGAGATGGGAGATCATAAACTTAAGAAATTTCAGTTTTGCTCTTAAAAGTAAATTGTTATGACAACTACTTTCTGATTCTTCTTATCGAAATGAAGAGAACTTTTAAAGACTAGATATTTTTCTAGAGCTTTGCTGAGTGCTTTATTAAATTACTTTGTAAGTAAATGCTTCCCTTTATGGTAAGATATCAAAACTTATTTTGACATTATCAATTATTTCTCCTCTTTCCAAGTAAGTAATGGTGACAGTGTCATATTCTAGAAAACAACTGGTGGAATGGAGAAAAGCTTAAATTCAAATTTCCTGACTTATACAATGCAGCAAAATATAAGAAAGTTTCCGTTAAAAAGACTATGAACCTATTTAAGAATGACTTTGGTAGTTTATTTCATCTATCCAAGGTATTACAAGGCAATCTATCTCATATTCAATTGTAGGCAGACATCTTGGCAATTTTATGAATGAAATTGTCCTAATACCTGGTAGGGATAACCTGGTGTGGAATCCAACATCAAATAGAATTTTTTTAGTTAATTCCTGTTACAAAGTCTTAAATGATGGAGATATTAGATTTCCATTACATAGAAAAATTTGGAAAAGTTAGGTGTCTTTAAAGATAAAGCTTTTTTCATGGCTAGTACTCTTTAATAAAATTTTAAGAAAGGACAACTTGTGTAAGAGAGGTTGGAGGGCTTTGATGTTTGTATACTTTGTAATATGTACCTTTTTATTCATTGTTTTTTTGCAATGCTAATTTGGAATTTTTTCATTTCCTCCTCTATATATCTTGGTTTTTTTCAAATAGTTGATATGTTTAACTTCCCCCTTGGACTTTAACCTTATTAAGTTTGGATGGTATGTTTTGATTCAAGCCATACTCTAGTTAATATGGAATGAACGTAATAATTGAATTTTTAGATGTTGTAGTAAGCACTATACTTTAATTATCAATGATATTATTTTTTTAATGCATCAATGGATAGAAAATCTAACTACAGGCTTTGAAAATGAGAAAATTTTGCATTCCGTTACAGCTATGTTGCAAACGTGGACCATGGAGCAGGCACAAGCACTCAATTCTACTTCTTCTATGGGAATTTCTGATCATCTTTTGCCTCCTCCATTTGATTCAATCTCTAACACGTCTAGCTCTGTAGGGGATATTACCGTCGAGTGATTAATATCCTATTAATCAATGTATTACGCGTCATTTTTGTGGTGGATAACAGTTCTGTTATTTAGTTAGAATTAGGTACATTTCATGTGTTTCTTTTTTATGGAAACTTTCAATTCCATGTTGGTTTATAATTTTGGATATCTTATATCTCTTAGTAGTGGTTTTTATAGTCAAAGAAAAAATTAATACTATCTTACGATTTTCAAAATTTAAAAATTGTTGAAGTAGACTATTGCATTTTGAGTTGCATCTCTAAAAGCCACTTGATTCCTACATTTCGACATAAGCCGAGTAAGGAATGCAACCTTTTCAAGTGGCTTTATTTCTCTTACTTTTCGCTTAGAAGTAGAAATGAAGGAAAATTATTGATGTTGAATGAAAATGGGATATCTGCTCAAACCATATTGCTTCAGCAAGAGGACAATGGACAAGTAATTGGTCAAGAGCATCATTATCTACTTTGCACAATCCATGGTAATCTTTTTGCCAAAACTTCCTTGGTTGGAACAATGTCAGTTAGACATATCTACAAAAATATAATAACCCTTAGAGGGAGAGAGCTATGTTTTTTGAACTTTTTTGTTTTTGATAAATATATTGCTCTCTGCTTGCACTTGTTGGTTGTTGCCAATGATGAAATCGTTTCTAAGAAAATGATATCCTAAGTTAAACAGAATAATAGCCATCCTTACTATGCCCCCAAATAACTATGTCCGAAGGTATACCTATAAATCTGCAAAATGGAATTTGAAGAATTTGTCAACAAGATTAGTATAAAATCGACTTCTCAGTTTAGAAACATCCCGTGATAAACCATCACCTGATAGCAAAATTTTTACTGAAAACCCTTACAGCTCCTCTTTGTAACACTCACTAAAGTTCATCTAGTCCAAACACCCAAGAATCTCTCCAAAGTTCAGTATTTTTCCATCCTTCATCAGCTGTTTGCAATCTTGAAAAAGAATGCGCGTCATAGTTAAAATACTCTTCCAAATGCTAGAACAATTTCTACTAGCGCCAATATTTTTAAAGTCCATATTCTTGACATACTGGCCTTTAAAACTCTAACCCATAAACTTGCAGGGTCTTAAAGTAGCCTTCAACCTAATTTTAAACAAAACTTTGTTAGTATCATGAATATCAAGCCCTCTATTCTCTCTTCATAAATTCTCTACTCTTTTAGTGGGTATGTCCTGATCCTTTACTGGAACCCCACTAGGAATCTCTAATTGCTGAATCAATGCCCCTACAAATCTTTATATGGATCCAGACTTTGGTATGATTTTATCGAGCCAAAAAATAAAAAAGGATTTTGGTATGATTTGTTGAGGATTTGGAATTTGGTTCTCACAGATTCTCAGATTCCTACCAGTTGTTAAAGAGATTCACAATCACATACATCATCATGAAGATCCATTTGGATTGTCTAGTTTTCAAGACATACTCGTTTGAGCCTATGAACTTTCAATCCTTTGTGCCAAACGTGAAAATCAAGTTTACATCAAAACCCAAAATTTAGCATCAAATAAGATCATCAAACAGAACCGACCATTTTGCGACGTTTTGCTTTGTACTAATCAGTATTCAGTATTCACACGGAATCCATAGTTCTACCTCAAAAATTAGCCTCTGCCCATTTACTTGTAAGCGGTCGAGTGATCGATCGAGGGGGAGAGGGGGTGGGAGAGGGAGAGAGGCGATGGAGAGCAGGAAGGGCAAAGGCGTGGCCACCAAGGACGAGGAGGGGGAGGAGGAGAGCGAAAGCTCGGCCTCCTCTCTGCCCGCCGCGACCAGATTGCCCACGCGAAACGCATCGTCGAAGTACGATTTTGTCAAGGTACCGGAATTCGCGCAATCGATGTTTTGTTCTGTGTTTTCCAGGAAAGGTTTCATCTTGTTGACGAAATCATGGTGACCGTCAGGTGAAAGTGTGGCTGGGGGAAAACGCCGACCACTACTATGTCCTCTCCAGGTTCTTGCTGAGCAGGATGCTCACTGTCACAAAGGTGGCAACTTTTCCTGATTCTGTGTGCTTGTGTTCTGGACTTGAGCATGGCGTGACTTGTATTTGGTCATTTGCGTTGTCGAATCAGTGGTGATGTTGCTCAAATTTTGTTAGCCATTTTCTTTGTCCAAACAAGAACGAGAAGCTTAATAAAGACGAATAATTTCAGTTGAACGTATTCTGCATGTGTTGTTCTAGAAATGTTGCACTTCTCATCGGGTAGATTGTGTTAGAGCCTGGCCGGATTGCTTGTCAGATTTTGGTGAAAGCTCGTCTGAGAGGTTCAACTCCAGGCGATAGACTTGGATCAAGAAGAAAGGAAGAAGTAGAACAAATCTTGAAGAGTGACTTGAGCTTGAAAACCCAAAGATGGGATCAAGCCAAATCCAAAAACATATCCATTACTTTGCTCGTTGAGTTTATATGGAGGATACAATGATCTCACATTCTCTCATAACTAATCACCCAAGCTGTCCGATCATTATCCAAATTGTGATCGTAAGCCGTAACAGATTGTGGCCATTGTTTGCCTATTAAAGCAAGGTTGTTGTCAACATTCCTTTCTACTCATCTTGTCTGCAAGAAGAGAATCTGATAATAATTATTCTATGGTGGAAGAGATTTTATGATCAAGAAACTCAATATGATGTGGTGTCATAGATGTTAAAGTGGGTTATGGAACATATGCATATTGTTTACAAACTTGAGTTTCTATTCTTTTCTTCAAACATGCCCAGCATTGCCTGTTTGGTGCACCACAACGTACTTTCTACTCCCCAGTCCCCAGTGAAGCTCTTTATGTACTAATGCCTTCTGCATGTAGGGGACTATAGTGACTTATGCATGTGTTCTTCTTTCATTTTTGTTTTTTATTCAATATCTTCTGTACAAGATAATGGTTTGAAATTGCTTCTTGTTATGTTACCCCTGCTTTCTTAGTGAGTATGCTTCAACTTGTAAACTAGGATTTCTGGTTTTCATTTACTTAAGAACTTCATAATATCTTTTTATTTATTTATTTAACTGTTCACAGCAACACGAGTTATATTGATACATTTATGAAGAAGTTGCCATTCCCAACTCCCAAGGTAGACAGATGATGGCATTTTTGAAACAATACTTGATCCACTCACTATTGATCTTTTTCTTTTCAATTTCAGATCCCTAACCATGTTGCTGTCAAAATTGCCCTTGAACTCAAAAAGCTGCTCATTGACAATAGCCTTCTTGATGTGTATGTTATTTAGTTCAACCTTTTCATTCGGAATATCCCTCCCATATAAGAACATTAGCAACTACTAGTGATGAAGCTCATGGGGACATGGGTTGTAGTATCAGTATTTGCTCTCAATTTTTTTTTCTAGAAATGTTAATAAAGAAGTATATTTATTGAATCAATATTTATTTCAGTGTAATTTCCATCTTGCATAATTTATATCATCAGTTTCTAACATGTATTTTTTAACTATGATTTTGCAGCTCACAATCTGATTTGGAAGCTAACTTATTTAAGGTATGCACTATTACACTGTATTTCCTTTTCTCTCATACCGCTCAATTTTAACAAAGTTGTGCTTAAATAACTAATTTACTATGGAATCCATTCTGTCCCGTCTCTAGAGTTTTGTCTCTTATTGTAAATATGATTGATTCCACTTTAACAATTTAAGAATTGACGTATGAAAAAAATTAGATGTATCAATTTTTTCTAAGAATTTAATGGTGAATATAAGTAGGTTGCAGATACCTTTGATTACCTGATCTATTTTTCTCGATGTTGCTCAATTTTAATGAAGCTGTGTCCAAGTTTCTAATTTACCATGGAATCCATTAGTCACTGAATTTCTATCCCTTTTTCTGTAGATATCTCTCTCAACTTAAATATCATGACCTCCATTTTATAAAAAATTCATCATTTACCTATGAAAAGTTAGATGTATCAAGTTTTTCTTAGTACTTGCATGGTTTATGTAAGTAGGTTGCAGATGCGTCACATTATCATGCTAAGAATTATTTGGCCCTTTGTAATTACAGATTCTGGTTTTTCCCCATTTCTTGTGCAACATTACATCTTGCCAATCGCACTTGTGCAATCAGAACTATCATGTTCAATGTATATCTCTATGGTTAAATTTACTATATATAGAAGAATATTTATAGACCTAGTGAAGTCCTTCTAGCCTTTTGGCTATTTTTTAAATCTTTTAGATCCGTAGCTATTTTTAGATCAAGAAAAGGAATTCAACATTTTGGTAATTGCTTTTGGACTCTTGTCTATACTTTTTAGATGTTCGACTACCTTATACCTTAGCCACTGTCAAATCTTGACCTTTACTTTAAAATATACTGAACAATAGAAAGTATGATTTCAAAAGTAAATTATTTTATATAACTACTTAATATAGATAAAATAGGTTTTAAGTGGGTTTTCCCTGAATAAGTATGTCCCCCAGCAAAGGTTGACGTTCTCCTTATCGAGTCCAGACTACTGGGTTTTGTTTTTCTATTTTGATAGGAGAAAAGGGAATAAGTCTAGAGGGACATTCTCAAGGTTATTTTAAAAAAAAACCAGCATGGAAGGAAATGTTGGGCAAGTCATAATTCTGATACAATGTTGGAATTAACGATCTATTCAAGAGTGATTGTCTGATTGAACCACAGTTGTTAACCGTGTAACGACTTGGACCTGGCCCATAAGAGAAATTGTCTGCTTTAGACCAAAGGCCACATAGTCTTGTCCTCACTAAATGGAATGAGGAGCTTCCATAGAGTCATCCATCCTAGAATTGTCCTACATGCTCATCTACACCCCTCGTTTCGCCAACAACAGGGTCAGAATCACAATGAATATCGGCTCAAGTTCCCGTGTGCCAACAACAAAGCCCGACACACTTAACCTCAGCGGCAGAGCACTTGTAGCTAACAAGTCGATCCACTCAAAATGCACCTCTCGTGGTAGATCCAGCATCTTTAAATATTTAGCTCAGTAATTTTTCTCCCCTTATTTGGTGGATCCATTTTGTTCTTGTCGCAAGGATGACTACATCTCTTAGAAAGCTCTTTCTTCTCTAAGGTAGTTCATGCCACAGATAGCCATTTCTTTCTCCCCATTCATTCCATTTTGAGCAGGGTATCACAGGCCAAATAAAACCTCATGATCAACTATTGCGATAGCCATCACTATGATCCTTTGAGCAATGCAATTTGAGTAGCTTGCAGATGTTAGATATTCTGAATAAACTTGTTTTATTGTTTTCGGCAGCTCATGGAGAGGCGGGGCTTTGGAGAGGAATATATTAACCGGTATAAGATGATGACTAGGTTGGTGAAAAATAGCACCTTTGAACTATGCTTTTCCTATATATGAGTTCATTAGTTAGTTTCAATTTTGATGTATCATCTTCTTCATGCTTATACAGTAAGGCTGAAGAAAACACCCTTTCCCATTAACAAATGACAAACATATTTTTTGCACTAATAATCTATTCATTATGCAATATTGGAAAACCTGTTAATTCATAAGTCGTTTTTCTGATCTAGTCCGAATAGCTTCCTATGCAATATTGCAATTTGACACTCTTTTATGTTTTTTAGATTTCACCACCAAAGGGTACCATTGGTAATTCTTGTATGTGGAACTGCATGTGCTGGGAAGTCCACTATTGCCACTCAACTGGCTCAACGTCTTAATCTACCAAATGTTTTACAGGTATTCCTAAAATGTTGTCAATATGTGAATATTCTGGCTAAAATTATTCTCTTCCCAATTGTTTATGATGTACAATTATTATTTTGTTGATGCAGACAGACATGGTGTATGAATTACTGCGCACATCAACAGAGTATGAGACACGACTATGCTCTTTAAAATTTTTTCAGATGTAGTTAGTCCATGGGATTTTCCTTGGATCAATATTACATTCTGAAGCTTTATGGTACTTGTTTAGATGCTATGTTAAGAATAATTTTTTTAGGATAATTATAATCAGAAATCCTAATGAAGTTTCGATCATTTATTTTGACATAAATAAGATAAATTGTCAAAGACTTAAATGCTAAAACCATGCTTCAATTTTTGTTAGGTTGATTTTATACATGATTTACTATGATAGTTGTATAATTTTCTTGAAGTTCATTAATGCTTTTGATGTTATCAAAGATTACAAGTATATATATAAGTAAATCAAAAAAATTATTAAACAAGTGGGAGTAGCAAATGTAGTGTAGATTGTGACTGATAATGGAAGTAACTTTAAAAAAGTTGCATCCAGAATTATGAGAAAGTATGACATATATTGGACACTATGTGTAGCTCACTGTATTGATCTAATACGTAAAGACTTAAAGAAGACAAAGTTGGTGGAGAAGACAATAAGAAATGCAAAGGTTATAACAAATTTCATTTACAACTACTCATTTTTACTAACTTTGATGAGGTCACTTGAGTGTTGTGGTGGTGATTTGATTCATTCAAGAGTTACTAGATTTGCAACAAATTATATTTCTTTTCAAAGTATGATTAATCAAAGAAATAGACTAAAGTATATGTTCAATTCACCATAATGGTATAAGTACTACGAGGGTGAAAGTCCAATTGGTAGGAGAATAAATTCAATTATAAATAATGTATATTTTTGGAAGGATTGTTGAAAGGTTGTAAATATTATGAAATCAATTTCAAAGGTCCTTTGATTGGTAGATGGTAATGAGGAGTCTACCATAATTTTCTTATATGAGGCTATGAAAATGATGAAATATGTTGTGGTTGACGCAACATACAGATCATTTAAGGTATATGTTAAAATTATAGATAACAGATGATCTAATATGTTTCTTCATCCTTTACATGAATTGGTAAGCATTTTAACATGTGCATTCATATTTTTCATCATTATATTTCATTTGTTACACAATTGTTTACTAAATGTGTTATTTGTCAATGTAACATGTTATTTGAATCTACAGTTCCAGTACAGTTATCAACTTAATAGTCGTATTGATTTATTAGCATCTGTTAAAGATGTGATTAAAAAATTGGAGTCTAATGTTAATATTCAAGTGCAAGTTCTCAATGAAATAAAGTATTTTCGGAATGAACTTCTATCATTTGGAGAGCCTTATACGATGAGTTCTCGTGACACAATGACTCGAAGTAATGTTTTTAATATCATTTTTTTATTTCATAATAATACTTTTTTGAGTTGGAAAGAAATTGTTATATTAATATCTCCTATATATAGAAGAACACATACTTAACCTACAAGTAATCTATTAAATGATAACACAAAGATCCATATAAGAATCTATTTAATCTAACACTCTCTTTCAAGTTGGAACATCTAACATGCACAATTTATTACATAATGATTCTTTGTGTTATTAATATAAAAAAACTACATTACTTAAAATAAATAAAAGTAGCATTACTAGTAGATGTTGTAGTAGTAACAGCAACAATAGGCAAGTAGACACATTCAATCTTTTGAATACACCATCACGATTTAGAGGCATAAGAGAAACGTGGACAATATGTGTCCACGCACAAACAGAATTAGGCAAACTAAGATGTAAATAACCAAACTTTACGTCCAAAGAAGGTCATTCTTGCCATCACGTTTCTTAGAGGTTGCACTCAAAATTTTCACCAACGACTTCCTAAAAGCCATGAAATAGATACGAAGAAGAAGACTTGATCCAAAACACCAATAGGATAGTCAAACTACTACATCAGCACGTGTGGACGTGACAAGTCCACACAATGAAGACAAAGAGGAATGGCTCTCGGTAAGGCTTGTGACGACATGAGGGAGCTCTAGAAGGTTTGGAGAGATCGTCAGCGAGAAAATAGTTTTTTTTCCTTTTCTTTTCTTTTCTTCTTTTCTCACATTCTTTTGTCTTCTTTTTTGTCCTACTTTTACTTTCTCTCTTCTCCATCTTTTCTGTTGCTTCTTCTTCCTCCTCCCCTGGCAACAGTGGATTTATGATGGAGGCAACAAATCTGTGGTTGCTGATGGCGGTTCGATAGGAAGGAAGGTCGGAGACAACAACGTCGATGACAGGGCTGAACGACGACAGGTGTGCTTTTGCGACACTGGCAAGACCTCTCCTTCTTCTTTGTCCCCTTTCCCTTTTTTTTTAAAATGTTGGATGGCCGATAGTTGGAGAGGAAATACTGACGAAGGAAAAAGGAGTAGCCTCGTGTGGTGGAGGGATTGGCGACACCTGTGAGAGATAGCAGAGGAGATAGCGAGAGCACACAAGGCCAACAGAGTTCAGGACTTCACCCATGGGAATGACACCGTCAAGGAGTCGATTTACGGGGAGAAGTCCGTCACGGTTGGAAGGAGCTTTCACAGGGCCGATGGCGACGGAGTAGCCTAGTTTTAGGCTTGCTGGCGGTAGAATCGGTCAGATCTACGCCTCATAGTGGTAGATCAAGCTTTGAATGAGAAACGAGAACAAGGGGGGAGGTTTTCTCATGAATTTGTTATAGCCGATAGTAGTGCTGCGACGAAGGTCCACCGGCAACGATGGTGACTACTATGCATTTTCTCTCTCTCTTTCTTTCTCTCAAATCCTAACTTCTAATACCATATGAGTTGGAAAGAAATTACTATATTTCTCATTCATAATAAAGGATTACAATCTCCTATATATAGGAAAACACATACTTAATCTATAAGTAATCTATGAAATATATAACACAAGGATCCATGTAAGGATCCATTTAATCTAACAACTCCATAATATAGTTAATAATTAAATATCATATTTTAAGTGAATGGTGAATGTTAAATGAAACAGATGCTCTAAATTTGAGGAATATTGTTATAAAGATTTTATCTCAAACAACAGCAGTATCTGATTGTGAATGAAATTGATGTACATTCAACTTGATTCATACAAACAGAAGAAATAGATTGGAGACTGGCGGTGGAATCGGTCAGATCTACGCCTCATAGTGGTAGATCAAGCTTTGAATGAGAAACGAGAACAAGAAAGGGGGGAGGTTTTCTCATGAATTTGTTATCGCCGATAGTAGTGCTGCGACGAAGGTCCACCGGCAACGATGGTGGCTACTATGCATTTTTTCTCTCTCTTTCTTTCTCTCAAATCCTAACTTCTAATACCATGAGTTGGAAAGCAATTACTATATTTCTCATTCATAATAAAGGATTACAATCTCCTATATATAGGAAAACACATACTTAATCTATAAGTAATCTATGAAATAGATAACACAAGGATCCATGTAAGGATCTATTTAATCTAACAACTCCATAATATAGTTAATAATTAACTATCATATTTTAAGTGAATGGTGAATGTTAAATGAAACAGATGCTCTAAATTTGAGGAATATTGCTATAAAGGTTTTATCTCAAACAACAGCAGTATCTGGTTGTGAATGAAATTGGTGTACATTCAACTTGATTCATACAAAGAGAAGAAATAGATTGGAGATTGTAAGGTTGAATGATTTAGTATTTATGCGCTATAACATGTGATTGAGAATAAAATATATCAAAGAAGGATAAAAAAATACTATTTGAATCCAATAAATCTTGCATATATTTACAATGAGAATGAAAATGATGATCCTATACTTCAGTGATTGTAAGAAAATGAAAAGTTAATCCTAGATGAAGAACAAAGTAGACCATGTTTTAGAATTTCTAGTGAAATAGACATTAATGTAGAGGAATATATGAGCTTATTAAGACGTTGTCATGGACATACGCTAGGCTTTTGACAGTAACATAGATGATGTTGATGATGATGGTATACAACTATTAGACAAAGATGATGGTGGCATTGGAGATACAGCTATATCTGCAACAAAAGAGCCACAAGGATAGAAAGAAACACAGAAGCCATTTAGCCTATTTATAGCCGAGGATGTCTTCACATGTGATATACAAAACGAAGATCATGGAATTTGGTCAGAAGTTCATTTTCGACGAAGGGGTCGTCATGGTCAACAACTAAATGGAAACTATTGGAGTAGTCATACAAAAGGATCTTTGTTAGACTTATTTAACTTTTTGAGTATTTATGATCGTAAAGATCTTATGATTATAGCTTTTATGGAGGTAGTTCTATTAGGCAAACAAATTATAGCACTGAAAGCGATTGTACAAGGATTGCATCTTCTTATGCTCTAAGTAAACAAATTGGATGTGATATGAGCTCATTCTTTCGTTATGCACCTCCTCCAACATAATATGAAGAATAATCATCTGAACCCTCTATGTCATTTGAGTTCGTTCTTTCATTATGCACTTTTTCCAACACAATATGAAAAGTAATCATCTGAACGCCTTCTAAGTTATTCTTACATCCCTCGACAACCTCAAGAAATTTCTCAGTCAGTATATATAATTCTACAATATCTACCAATACGATTCCCAATACAACTGCTAATGTTATAATACAACTATTACATCGATGAATATCAAACATATTATAGTCATGTCTTGGAACAACTATGTATTTTGAAGAGAGTCCCAATTTCGATAATAAATTCATCAAGAACATAACATAATTGATGTGCAAGAAGAATATTTTGATCAATCAAAGCATTTTTTATAGTATTAGGCATATATAAGTTAAGTTTTCTGAGTATTTTTGTTTGTAAACATTTATTAAGTATTTTTATATATTATTTATACTTCAGGATATTTCTATTAAGTCCATCTACTGTATTTTAATGTGATACATATTGAGGAAGTTAATCTAAATAGTTTAAGATATAGATTATTACTTATTTTAGCTTATCCTAGAGTTTTAAATCAAAATTCAAAGTTTTTGACTATTTCCATGGACTTTCGTAAATTTACCGTGTTTCCACCAATCTTTTCACCAATGTTCGACATGTTTTCTATTTTTGTCGGACCGAAGTCCAACACGAAACCAACATTAATTCTATAGCTAAATTTGCTTCCATAGAGACACTTCTTCCAATGTGATTATCACTCAAGTTAACTATGAAAAGTTTTTGTAGTTGCAAACTACATAGGTCTCTGCCACAACTTCACATGCCATTACTAAATGTGCAAGTGCTCTCTTAGCTTCTCAGGTAAATTTGTTCTCCCATATGATAGGTATATGTAGTCTGTTCTCTTCCCTTTTTAATTTATCAAATATTCTCTTTATTACTATTGCCGGTGGTCGTCATTATAACGTCCACACCTACATGGTTTAGCGGAAGCTACAACAAAGGTTCCGTGTAGGCGTGAACATGATGAACAAATAAAAGAGAACAACAGTGTACCAATATATTTATTATATTGTTGAACAACAATAATGCTAAACTAAAATATTCTAGGCTTTATGTGTATTTGATTGTCGTGCTATGTGTCATGTAAAATCCCAAGAATGTGTTAGGATTACTCTGGTGTGGAGACTGTTTAAGTCTTCACAAGTGTATGTATCCTTATTGGGCCTATTGGGCCTGATAAGTCTTTGGGGTGATTTGTACCTTAATGTTGCACTATAAATAAGTGCTGTAACCTTGTAACAGGAGTGTGAGAAAACTAGTGAAACCACCAGAAGACGCCGTGGAGTAGGCTTCGGCTGAACCACGTAAAACCTAGTATTGTGCTTGATTCTCCATCTCTTTTGCCTCCTTCCCTCGTATTGAATCCCATCAAACTGGTATCAGAGCTAGGGTTTTAAGGAAAAGGGGATTCGGTCGGCTACAGTTCTTCTGCTACAGGGTTTACTGTGCGGGTGAACAGTAAAGTGCGACGGTGCGGGAGCGAGCAAGGTCCGTTCGGCGTCGCGTCTTCGAGGAGAGGTCGCCCGACGTCATGCGCGAGGAGGGTGGAGACGGAAGCTGTGTCGGCGGCGGAGAATCGTCCGTGACTCTTCCGCCAGGGCCGTCTGTCGGGTTCGACCAGAGGTCCGCTCGACGCCGCATCCAGAAGTCCGCCCGACGCCGGAACTGCAGAAGTGCCGTCCGACGCCGTAAGTCCAGTGCCGTCTGACGCTGCAAGGAGTCGTCCAGTGCTGCCCGACTGCAGGAGAAGTCGTCCACTGCCGCAGGAGAGCTGTCCCACGTTACGAGGGAGGCTCGTCTGGTCCTTTCCAGTGAAGTGCTGTTTTGACAGGAAACCCTAGGTGGTTTTCTTTGCAGGAGTGATACAGTGGTGTCACTGAAGAGCAGAAATGGCAGACGACGGAAAGCTCAAAATTGAGAAGTTTGACGGTAATGATTTTGGGTACTGGAAAATGCAGATAGAGGACTATCTCTATCAAAGGAAGTTGCATGAGCCTCTGTTAGG
>JAMKQA010145706.1:0-23959 GCA_024699735.1 Posidonia australis | reverse complement strand
TTTTTTGCGGGCCCGAGGCCCGGCCTGTTTTCCATGTCTAGGTATATCATATAGAGTAAGTCAATATCTTCGTTTATTGCCCAAGCAAGGAAAGCCAATAAGCTTTTCACTTCTGCAGATACACCATATTTGCCACATTTCCAACTCTTAAAGGAAACTAGGTTCTGAATAACTAAATTCCATATAGACACTTTTATTGTCCATATCAAGAAAGACGCACGCACAATAGAGAAATTATCCGCAACAGTTGCATCAAAATGGGCCACTCACAAGGCCTGGGTTTTTTTTCAGTTTTTATGTTTTTTTAATTCTGTTGTTCTTTTTTTTTCTGTTCTTCTGTTTATGGGACTGTTGGGGTGGACTGCAACAGATAATTTCTCTATGCTAAAAAGGGTTTCCTATCACTACAAATTTAGTAACTTGAGACAATAGTAATTACCTTTGCAGTATGATCATCAGAACAAGAAGCCAGCAATGAACCTGTTGGATCCCATTTTATAGCATTAACTTCACCCTGAGAACACAATCAGAAAACTCAATAAATTCCAATAAACAATAAATAAAGGAATAATATATTTTCAAATAAAAATTGGACTTCTCATCATAGTTATTATGCCTGCCTCGGCGGCAAGGCGTAGTAAGCAAGCTAGTCCAGTCATATATTAATTTTCAGACTCCTCTGACTACTCTTCTCCCTCCTAAGGCCTCTTCCTACCCCACTCTGATGGCGTTTTTGGCCACTCCCATGGTGTTCTCTGACCATCACACATTTTCTCTCTTCTTCTTTCTTTTCCATATTTAGAAATTTCATATTTTGTTTAAATCTTGCTATTTTCTATATCCAATGTTTTACCTTGGCAACCAAAGCACCCTAGCTTACTGCCATTACCACCTGGGTGCCTTGGCAACTTGATAACTGCTGTTATTCAAAAACCTAAAACAAAGTAACACAACTACACATATATATAGAAGATCACAATAATAAATGGATACCCATATAAGGATCCATATGACTTAACGATTCTAACACTCTCCCTCAAACTAGAGTATATATATATTATACATGCCCAACTTAATACATAAATCCTTAAAACAACTTAATGGTAAATCCTAAGTAAGTAAATCTGCAAGTTGCTTAAAGGATGAAGTGAAAAGAATAGAGAAGTAGCCATTCACCACACTATCTTTGACATAATGGTAGCCTGATACACTCATAGAATGCTAGATTGTTGGCCATATAGATTACCACCTAGTTATCACAATACATTAACATAGGAGATTGATTGGAAAATCCAATTTTGTCATGAAATAGCTAAGCCACATTAACTTGCAAGTAGTGTATGCCATGGATCTATATTTTCATTTTGTACTCGATTTAGACACCATATTTTGTTTTTTACTTCTCCAAGTAACTAAAATTCCTCTTACATGCAATATCTAAATGTAGATTTTTCCATCTCTCCTATCTCCTACATAACTAAAATCTAAATATGCTTCTATGAAATAAAGCCTTTTCCTAATGAATTTTTAACATAAGCAAGTACCCAAAGTGCTCCCTTCCAGTGAACCAACCAAGGGTTTTGCATGAGCTACCTGAGTAGCCCCATTGCATAGAAAACATCATGCCATGTAAGATAAGTTTCCCAATTAGTCTTCTGTATCTTTCCATATTATGAAACAGTTTATGAGACTCAAGAGAATAAAAATATATTTTACTAATGAACACGAGAGTACATATAACTATGGGTTATTAGACACCTTAAACTAAATAGATATCTAATAACCCGTCTAACTAATAAGATCCTAATACATGATATAACTCTATAATTCGAACACTTCCGCTCAAGTAGGAATATATATATCTATCATACCTAGTTTGGTACATAGAGATCCAAAAATATCTACACTCAAATCCTTTGAGAAGACGTCAACTAGCTACTCCCACGATTGAGTGTAAGGTGTAAAAATAACACCTCTCATCACAATATCTTACACATCATGATAGTTAACCTTTATATGGTTTATGTGCTCATGAAAGATAGAATTACTAGCAATGAATATAACAACATGATTGTCACAATGCATAAACATAGACGACTTGACAGCAAAACCAAACTCTAACAAGAGTAACTAATTTACATCATCCCTCATGCTATTTGGGCCATGAATCTAAATTCTACCTCTACATTGAATCTTGAGACCACATTCTATTTCTTGTTACGCCAGGTGACTAGATTACCTTTCACATATATACAGAAACCTAATGTGAACATCTTATCTCCCTTGTCTCTAGCATAACCTGAGTTAAAATAGGCCTCAACTCTTAGATGGCCACTCTTCCTGTAAACTAAGTCCTTTTTTAGTATGTCCTTAACATAGGCAAAAACTCATGTACGAACTAGCTTAGTAGATTGACTACATATGATATATCAGGCTAAGCGACTGTTCAGTATATGAGTTTCTCAATTAGTTACTGACTAAGATCTTCAAATCTAAAGTAGTGTCCTAAAAGGATGATGTCTACTCAATAAGTATATGATCTGATTTATAGCCTAAAAGTCTGTCTCCTAAAGAAGATCAAGGACATACTTCCTCTAAGATAGTGTTATCCTTTCCTTGGCATATGCGAACTCAACGTTTAGAAAATATCGTGACTTGCCTATGTCTTTAATGACAAAGTGTTTCCTAATATATTCCATCTCTCTAATACCTGCAGGATTACTAGCTATGAGTAATATGTCATCAACATAGACTACTAACAAGACACATCCACTGGTAGTCCTCCTGTAGAAAACAGAATGATCGACCATGCATCTCTTAAAACCACCTACCATAACCATCTGACTAAACTTTTCGGATCAAGCTTTGAGGCTATTTAAGACCATAAATAGCCTTCTTCAATCTGTATACTCTATCTTCCTGATGAGCATCATATCTTAAAGGTTACTTTATAAAAACCAGATCTATCAAATTACTATATAAGAAAACATTCTCCACATCCAACTGGCACATCTCTCACAAATGATTGATAGTAATGGACAAAATGACCTTGACAAAATTTAACCTGGCAACTAATGAAAAAGTCTTTATATAGTCTACTCCATATGTTTGGTGAAACTCCTGACTACCAATCTGATTTTGTACCAATCAACTGTTCCATCTATCTTGTACTTTACAGTACAAATCCATCTATAGATAACTATGATTGCTCCGACAAGGCAGGTCACCAACTCCTAAGTGTCACGAGAAATTGATGATGCTATTTCTTCATTCATGACTGCTTTCCAATAAGGGATTAGTAATGCCTCTTGGCAATTCCTTGGAGCAAACTCAGGAAAAATGGACAAATGTAAAACTACAAAAGGCTAGGTAAAGAAAGTCATAGAAAACAAAATTGAAAATGAGATGACCAATGGAAGAATGTCTACTCTTTCATAGTACAATAGTGAGGTTTGAACCGGTGAGAGGTTCATTTGCATCCGTGGAGAACGGTTGTATCAAAAGAGACGCTTGTATCTATTGACAGTGACGATATACCTACAATGGATGGAACATCTCCTTGTTGACAATAGAAGGTTCATTGTCATTTTTCTTAAATGACTCAACGATAAATAATAAAGGAAGACACTCAACTTTAGATGTAATTCCATCAAAATACGACTGATATTCAAAAAAGATTTGATAGGAGGATGGAAACACCTATAGCCTCGCTGAGTTCTAGAGTAACTCACGAACATACACTTGACAGACTTGAGAAACAACTTATCATAGGTGAAATATCCTGAACAAAGACAACACACCTAAAAAATCAAAGAGTTAAAGGAAAAAAATTTATCATCAGGTCGAAGATGCTGAAAAGAACCTCGCCCCTTAAAAGAATAGAGGGCACCCTATTTATCAAATCAGAAGCAGTAAAGACAATATAAATCATAGGTACTTTGAAACATACATCTATAACATAATGGTATACATGACATCTAAGATGTTAGTGTTTTCGCTCAACAACAACATTTTGTTGAGACATGAGGAGGCTAGTCTAATGTATAACTCCCAAAGAGGCACCATAAGACTAAACACTGGATTAAACAAACTCAAGGATACGATCTGTACGAAAACAGTTTAGAGTAACAGCAAATTAATTTTTGATTTCATTAATAAATATTTTGAGTACATCAAAGGCATGACTATGATCCTTAAGTAAGTAAACCACAAGATGCACATAAAAAGTCATCAATCAAAACAATGTAATAACGATAACCAGACACAGACTGAATTCTATCTAAACCCAAGATATCACGATAGACTAACTCAGACAAATGTTGACTTGACATAAGACGTAGATGTCTAAATGTAACACAATAATGCTTACCTAATTAACATGACTCACAATTAAAAGTAGACATAGAAAACCAAGGCAACTTTCTGTAAAAGGGATGATTTAACCAGTAATGCCACAGAATGGACGACTTGGAAGTAGATACTACAGATACTAATCCTCGTAATATATCATTACTAATCAATAGTTACTCATCATGTCCTTACTGACGGTCCAAACTAATCCTCTTCCCTGTCTGTAAATCTTAAAAAATGCAGTGGAATGGAAATAATGTCACATAAAAAAGAAACTATTTTGTAATGACACTAATAAAGAGGAGATTAATTGAAAAGACAGGTACATAAAGGATATTTTCTAATTTAAGCTGAAAATTGGCCTACATAACTCCTCCATCAACATGACAAGAATGATCATCAACGATAGCAACTGAACAAATATCAAAAAGTTGGGATAAACGAGTACCTGAGTCAATGATCTAGGAGCTATCCCTTGAAACTAGGAAGACACTAGTACCTGAGGAAGTAACATGAAATGTTGCGACGATGGAGTCAATGACTTTTAACTGTAGGAACCGTTCATAATCACTTTAAGAAATCGTCACAGTTGGATCATCATTAGTGGAGGTAGTGGATGAAGTCTCTACAGTGACATGCGTCATCAATAATCGACTAATCTTATTCTAACATCTGTCTACTCGATGTCCCACCATCCACAATGCGTGTAACGAGGACATCCTCTGCTGTCTCCATGCCTTCCTACGATAACCCCTCTAAAGCTACCTTGCCTTCGACCACGTGTAGGTGCCATAACTAGCTAGAGTGGGCATGGCTATGAAGATACGTAGAACCTTGACAAAGGTAGTATGCAAATCTGGAACATTATCAGCACCGAAGATTTGTCCTCGGATCTGGGAGCAAAGATCGATTGATAAGTAGACTGCAACGACAAGTTCCTCACGATATTGTTTCATGTGAGTAATGTCTACGATTAGAGGCTGCTAGACATCAAATTCATTGAGTAATGCACGAAGAACTATAAAATGCTCTTGAACTAAACAATCACCTTGACGTAATGTAAATAGTTGCTCGTATGCTTCAAAGACTCTTGAGATATTCTTCGTGTGACTATATATGAGTCGCAATGTATCCCAAATCTCCTTAACAGGGCGTAACATTATAACTTCTTGTGCAGTTGTAGGCTCCATACCGTTAACCAACCATAAAACAATAGTCACATCATTATTATACCAATTGTAATATGTATCGGCTTTGTTGTTGGGAGGATGTTCTATGAGATACTTTTAACTTTTGATAGACTGTTATGAAAGTCTAAAAACTCTACGCTCAGAAGAGGTAGTTCTTGTCATTAAGTTTCTCAAAGGTCTCACTAAGATTCGTCACCGACTCACAAGATGTCCTGAGAACAACACAAGGAAAGTTGGATTTAACGGAGAAAAATGGACTAGATCACTAATGAGACAGCTGGACTACTGCACCTATACATGTGGACTAGATCGGTCTACACTAGAAACGACGTATGATCTCGAAACTAGGACATGGATCTGAATAACGATGTGACTGCCAATATCACTGTTCAAGAAAGGAAAACCAAGTGGCTATGTTAGGGTAAGGAGGAGGCCCGTCAGCGGCTGTAAGGAATAAAGGCTAGAAGTGGGTGGTGGGCAAGGAGGAGGTGTTAAACACAGACTCAATGGTTGTAGGAGGGGTCAACCCTGTCGATAGATGTGGGAGAGAATCCCATAAGAGCTATCGACGACAGGAGAGAGCCCCACTAGGACTATCGATTGCTGGAAAGGACCTCGTTGGGGTTGTCGACAACTAGAAAGGATGGGGGTGGTGGTGCCGGCAACGAGAGAGGGTCTTAATGGTGTCGACAGCTAGGGTTAGGGTTAGGATTAGGTTTTCTTGTGATGCTCTGATACCATGTGAGAATCAAAAGAATAAAAATGTTTTACCAATAAGCATGAGAGTACATATATATAAAGATTATTAGACACCCTAAATTAAATGGATATCAAATAACCCGTCTAACTAATAAGACCTTAATACATGATATAACTCTATAACTCTAGTACAGTTCAAACGAAACATCTCAAAAATGTAGATTCTACTCAACAAGTGTACTTTCAGGTTTGCATCCCAGTAGTCCAATTTCATGAAGCAAATCAAAAACATATTTCTTTTGAGATAGAGCTAAACCATGTTTGTTGTAAGAGAACTCTATACCCATAAAATATTTAGGTTTTCCTATGTTCTTTGTAATGAAGTGTCTTATGAGGCATTTCTTTTCTCTTTGATCTCAAAGATATCACTACACGTAAGAAGAATATCATTAACATAAACAGTAAGTACGACACATCCCTTACAATTCTGCTTGATAAAGACGAAGTGGACTACTACACAACAACGTCAACCACTGCCTAATGCAACTTGATTGAATTTCTAAGACCATACCCTTTGACTTTGTTTAAGCCTATAAATAACTTTCTTGAGATGACAAACTTCACTCTTTCCTTGAACCATATACTCTGAAGATTACTCCATAAACACATGTTCTGTTAGATCAACTTCGAGGAATGCATTTTTTACATCTTATTGATACATTCTCTAAAATTGATTGAACATGACAGAAAGCAAAACTTGAATGGAAATGAGTCTAACCAATGGAGAGAATGCATTATTATAGTCTACACCAAATGTCTAAGTGAACCCTTTTGCAACCAATCTAATTTTATGTGTCTACAAAGCCATCTAGTTTGTACTTGATAGTTTAAACCGATCGACACTCAATAATAATTACATTTGTTGGTAGAGAAGCCAACTACCATGTTTCACTAGATAATAGTGCATTTATTTTCTCATCCATTGTAATCTTCTAATGTGATACCTGCATAGCCTCTATGTGGTTCCTGAAAGTCGACTCAGAATAAAGAAACAAAGCAAACCAAAGCTAGATAAGATGAAAGCAATCAGATGAAACAAAATTTAACATAGGATGTGTAGCGACACAACGTTTACCCTTACCTAAGGCGATTGAAAGATCTGAATCAAAAGGTAACGGAGATGGATCTGCAAGCATATGTGTTATACTTGTGGATGGAATGGTAGGAACCTAAGATGATGGTTATACCCATGGACGACATATATACACCCACAAAGGAACAAAAGTGTGAGTACAAGGCACTGTAAAGTATCAATGGATATATTGATGGGGAGAGGAAAAGGAACGATACTAACAATATCATTAAATTGTAGAGAACCAAAATAAAATGTGGACCCAAAGAAAGTGACAACAACAAAAGTGAAGTACTTTCTTGATGTAGGATCATAACACCTATACCTCTTTTATGTCCTAGAGTAGTCTACAAAAATACATATCAAGGCTTTAAGGGACATATTGTTGAGACAAGGAGTTAAAATCTGCACAAAATAAACACACCCAAACACACAATGTGGCAAGTGAAAAGTGGAATGATTTAAGACATAGTCTCCAAAAATGAATGTCCCCATGAAGAACAATAGACGACATCCTATTGATAAGATAGATAGCAATTATAACAGTATTAGATCATGAGTATTTTGGCACATTCATTTGTATCGTGATTGTACGAACAATATCTAAGATATGACCATGTTTTCGCTCAAATACACCATTTTTTTGCGAAGTAGAGGATGAATAATACCCTGTGAAAAGTACAAACTTTCCACATCATGCTGAATAAACTCAATAGCATTGTGAATCCAAAGTATATGAGTAAAAAATTAGGTCTTTATTTCATTGAAGAATTTTTTAATAATATCAAGAACATGAGCCTTATTCTTCAAAACGGACAATCAAATGACTTTAAAGATATTAACAATTAAAACAATAAAATAATAATATTATGATACAAACAGAACATGACTCACAATCAAAAAAAGGGAACAACCTTCTTGGGAGAGCCTGAATTGTGTCAAGTGATGGATAACCCAACCGATAATGCCACAATAAGGGAGACTGAAACAAATGTAGAAGCAGCAAGTCAAGTGAGAGTATCCTCACAACTCAATAGGTACGTGTTATTACATTCATGGTCCAAATCAATCTTCTTCTAGTCCATGGGTCCTGGAAAATACAATGATAAGGAAGAAATATCACAAAACATTTTTGAGATTAGGTTTTCTTATTAATGGATAACAAATTAATTGGAAATTTAAGAATAAACAAAACATTTTTAAAAGAAAGACAAGGAAAGGCCTTGACAACTCCTCTAATAGAACACTAGCCACCAACTACGATGATAATAGAAAGAATAGAAGACATACTAAATAATGAAACAAAGAGATTTCTAGTACTTGTCATGTGAGATGAAATAATAGAATATAAAACCTAGAAATTTCCAAAAAGGGCTAAGAAAACACCACAGTAGTAGCATGTGATGCAATAGGTGTAGTCTAACTTCCCTAAAGCTGTCAAAAACGTTCATATTCTACCTAAATGATTTAAACAATGGGTACCTCAAGAGTGGGTTGTACCAATGCTTGAACAAAAGAATCAGTATTGTCTCTCGTCATATGTACCCACGTAGGTTTGCCAAATGTTTTCTAATATTTCTCTAAAGCAAGATTTATACATTTACAATAAACACATTTTTCTCCATCTCCACGATTGGCCCCTCAGACTTGATGACGACCATGTCGACTGCAAGTGACAATTAAAGGCTTATAGCAGACTGATCGATGGATCCAACTGCAAGCGTAGTCACGTAAAACAGGGTGTTATCGTCGAGACACGTAAAAAAGTGAAAGTCAAAATCACTCTTAAAAATGTGACCTTGGATCTGACTGCTAATTTCTAGACGAAGAATAAACATATACTTGGCCATAGCCATGCCTTTAAGATACTCTTCCAACTTCACCTCATCAAGAGCAAGCGATTTGTGGATATCCAACTCATCTATAATAACACACACAATCATGTATAACTTAATGACGACATTTCACCTTGTGTAGTAAGAATAGTTACTCATATAGTTCAAAGACACGTGATATATTCTTCTTATGACCATAAAGTTCACGTTACATATCCCAAATCCGTTTTTCAGTAGGCAGAAAAACAAAGAGGATATATGTTCCTTTATCCTACTGATTAACCAAGATTGAACAAAATAATCATTTACCAACCAATTTTCATATGACAGGTCTTTCTCATTAAGGTCCTTATTAATGTACTTCAATTTTCATTGAGCTCCCAAAAAGATCTTGATCGATTAAGACCAAATCATGCAGTTGGTACCATTCAACTTCACGATTGTTCCAACCAAATACTTCATCATAAAACCCAACGATATAGAATCGATAGAAGGTTTTGATCCATCAGTCATGTGAAATAGGCAAATGCTTTACACAAAAAGCAATATAAAGTAAATAGTAGAAGGCTTTACACAATGGTAATCATGTCGTTGTCAAACATTAGAGAAAGATGAAAAGAGCAGAGGCTTCTTTGCATCACCATGGGCAAAGCCATCATGTTAGTCAATCCTTTTAACTAGTGGCCTAGGAAGGGGAAGGAGAGGAGATGTTGACAGCAGCGGTGGAACAGTGATAGAAGCAAAGGAGGCTCGACGGTGACGACGACCAACGTCAGGAGGGGCTGGACTACTCGATCGGTGAGGGTGAGGGTAAGGGTGAGGGCTAGAATGGGTTAAGGTTAAGATTTGACTCTTGATACCATGTTGTTGTTATTCAAAAACCTAAAACAAAATAACACAACTAGAGATCACAATAGTAAATGAATACCCATATATGGATCTATAAAAAAACCACACGAATTCACTTTTCCAATGGAAAAAACCACACACATATTCAAACAAGTGCCTTTTTTTTGGCAGTAGACAAAAAATTATTGAAAATAATTTTAAGGGTACAAAAATAGGCTTATCTATAAGATAAGTGAAACAAAAAGTAAATAAAAGTGAACATAGTTATACCAACAAAAGGCCCTAAAGCCAATCTCAAATAAACATATCAAAAACCGCTGAGGCACCCATAGCTGGACACCATTCCAAAATAGAGGAGATAATCTTATCCCGAATATCCTTGTCACAAGTCTCATTCCTTGTAAAATTCAATGATTTCTCTTAATCCGTCTTGACCGCTAGATTACACAACGAAGTACTCTCTAAACCATTCTACTGTGGCCGGTTCACCTTCCTTTAAGGCCCTATAGCTCCCAAAAGGTTACAATTGATCTAACACAAGCCCAGTCAACAAAGTTTCTCCTTAGCAAGGAACACCACCAACCCTGTACTAACTCAAAACCCCACAAGAAGTGGGAAAGATCCTCTTGCGGTACTCCACACAAAATACACTGACTAAGTGAAAACCTTGTCACTCCTCCATGTAGAACCTACCAAGTAATGTACTGAATCTTCAAAAGCACTCTGTTGTTCAAAAGCACTCTTTTCCATATCCAAAAGTGACACTCAACCCAAACTCCTCCATAGGCCATGATAGAAAATAAAGATGCCACTGAGAAATTCCCATCCTTAATCCACATCTAGGTATGAGAATTAGATGAGCAATTTGAATCAGATGAATTAGATAAGTAATTGAACCCACATTTTCAAGCAAAGCAAGTAGTGAAACAAAATCCAGGACTTCCCTATTCATGATATCCTTCTGATATCTCCACTCCCAAACAATCCTATCACACTGCCTAACAAAACACTCCCTTGTATTAACAGTAAGCAAAACACAAAGTAGAAACAACCCTATCACACAACCCAACAAAACAATCCCCATATTCAAACAAGTGTCTTGTTAATTATTTTGCTTCCCAGCACATCAGAACTATCCTTATGCGTGAACTCCTTCTAGTCCTACATTTTGCATTAGCTTTGTTATGGTCACAAATGAGTGCCTACTTTTTAGGACAACTACCTCAAAGATAACTGGATATAAGACATGCCACTTTCAATTTTGATAAAATATTGATATGAGACTACTTGTAACAATGTGTACCTCACTAGCTACTGAAAAGACATCCGAGAAAAAGAATCTTAAAGATTAACTTATGGCAGTAAATGGGCATCTAAAGGATAGATTACAGATTCTAACCTTCAAGTAATACTTGTTAGTGTTATTTAATGTATTAGTGGGTTATGGATCTTATATGTTATATGGATCCTTTCTCCTATAACCCACTATATGTCTATATAATACTCCTCTGTAATGATAAGAATCGATCTTCTTTCAACACAATATGATACCAAAGCCTTGTTAACAACCCTAGCCAACACAGGAGACAACAAGCCACCACCTCAGTCGCCTCCACATCATCATCCACTGGATTCCACACCATCAAACACCTACATCCCGTTCAGCCACTGCCGATGGCTCCTGATCTTCTTCTGCAGTCGTCCAGAAAACCTTCCAGCCGTCGGACAACAGATTCGGCGGCACTTCCTACCCCTCCCGTCCCTCTTCCACCGTCAGTTGGCCTGAACAACCAATTTCGTCGTCTTTTCAAGGGCCATCGATGGTTTTTGCAGCCACTGTTAATTGTCCCAGTTCATGTGGTTGCCAGTTGATGAGTCAAATATATCTTCCCCAGGACAACAAGTATATACTTTAAGTTTCCGTGATTTCTGAGGCCCTTTCCAGTTTATATACTTCAGTTTTTCTCTATGGATCAGACCTATACAGATTTATATCTATGGTATCTTCTGGTGATTCGTTGCTTAAAGGTCTTTCTACTACATCAATCAAGTTGATCTGAAAGAATAACCTATATGGATGAAAACATTGCTCTCTCAGTTGCGATGTTAAAACCTACTAAAAAGATTTGCGACACTCTTCGTAATACATATGAAAATGAGAAGAACATTGCCAAAGTTTGTAAGATATATGAGTAGTTATTCACACATAAGCAGAGGGACCATTCTATACAGGATTTTTACAATTCTTTAATATCTCTATTAGATGAGTTGGAAATGTATCAGCCTTTTATTACAGATCTTTCTAAGATGAAGAAGTACAAAGAGGAATTAGCCGTGGAAATCTTCTTAGCCAACCTCCGACCTATTACAGATACTTCAACTTCCTCTGTTAGTTCTGAACAACCCATGGTGGCGTCATCGACGCAAGAATGTGGCACTCGAAGTACTCGAGGATGTGAACATAATCGTGATGTTCGCAATTGTGAGTATTGTAGTCGTAGCAATCACACTTCTGATAAATACTAGAATAAGTTTAGATGGCCTCCTTTGACGCATCTTCCATCATCAAAGTCACCTACTTTTGATTCTTCTTCTTAAGATGTGACCATTTCTCAAGTCGAGTATGACCAACTCCTTCATATGTGAGCTACCCAGTCTGCTATGACTGCCTCCTATGTTACTACTTCAGCTACACATTCTTGCTTTCCAAAATAGTGATTGAATTATAGACTCAAAAGTCTCCTCCCACATGACAGATATTCGAAATCTTTTCACCTGTCTTTTCTAGTTACCAAACATTAATTCTATTTCCATAACTAATGGTCGAAGTTTCCTAGTAGGCACAAAAGGAGCAATCCATGCTTTTTCTCAAATCACCCTTGAAAAAATCCTTTTGTTCTTGATTTCCCAATTAATTTACTTTCCATCAATGCAATCATCAAATAGTTATATTATTTTGTAACTTTCTATTCTTCCATTGTACTTTTCATGATCTGTAAACAAAGAAGATTGATTTAAATCGTGAGTAAGGCTACAACGTGTACCTATTGGTTCATGATGATATTGTCTTTGATTTTTAGTCAAAATCCTTTTGATTTAGTTCATTATGATATTTAGAAACCTATCTGTGATTTGTCCATTTCAGGATATAAATATTATATTATTTTTATTGATGACTTCCCTTATGTGTCTTAGGTCTAACTTTTGAAGGATACACAACATGTATTTGATGTTATTAAAATTTTTTTTGCTAAAATTATAAATCAATTTTCTAGCTTGCCTAAAGTCTTTTGTACTAACAATGCATTAGAATTTTTACAAATGTACCACTATAGGAATCTTGCATCAAAGCTCATGTGCACATACTTCTTAACAAAATCGAGTGATTGAACACAAACATCGTCACATCTTGGATGTGACATGCATCATTATGTTTTGGAAATAATTTCTTAAGTATTTATTGTCTAATGTTGTGCTTATTATCGTATACTTATTAATCGTATACCTTCTACTTCTCTTGGAGGAAAATTCCTCCTAGAAGCTTATACCCCAATCAGAAGCATTTTGTCCTTCCACCCAAAGTGTGTGATTGTATTGTCTTTGTCCAAAATCACACACCTAGGCTTGATAAACTTGCTCTTAGAACCTTGAAATGTGTCTTTATTGGATACTCCAGAATTCAAAAGGAATATCGATATTTTCACCTACCCAAGCATTGTTATATTATTTCCATCAATGTCACTTTATTTGAGTCCAAATCCTTCTTTGAAGTTGCAAAACTTGATGCTCTTATTGAGTCTATTCCTGTTAGTCCCACACAAAATGATGAGTTAGGTCAAGTTGAATAGTAAGTATTAAAACCCTTGCAGATGTATCAATGTTAATGACCATCTGTACTTTCTTCGGTAGAAACCACTCCAACTTCAACATCTGTGGATTCTACTCACTTCGACCTTCCTATAGTCCTATACAAAAGTAGTCGTTCCACTATAGCTCATTCTATCTCTACCTTTGTTACTTATGATAGCCACCATCCTTCCTTTTGTCACTTTACCTTGTCTATTTCTGCCAAATCTATTCTAAAACATTACCAAAAAATCCTTCAAATTCCTCATTAGAAATCTACCATAAATGAAGAAATGCAAGCATTGATATCCTAAAGTACATGAGAACTTGTGACTCGTCCTGAAGGAACAAAAGTAATTAGTTGTAGATAGGTATTCACAGTAAAACATAACATAGATAGTTTTACTGAGCACTACAAAGTCCATTTAATGGCACAAAGCCTTACACAAACTTACAATGCTGACTATGCAAAGACGTTTTATCCTATGACACGTCTCAATTCCATCTGGATTTTCTTATCTCTTGCTATATATCAATCCTAATCTTTACATCAGTTGAATATAAAGAATGCATTTTTGTATGAAGATTTGTCTGAACATATTTACATAGAGCAACCTTCTAGATTTATTGTTCAGGGAGGGAACTACACCTGTCTACTTTGAAAAGCAATATATGAACCGAAAGACAGTCTGAAAGCATGATTTCAGAAGTCTAACTAAGTTGTGTTAGGTAATGGTTTTAAACAGTGTGTTGTTGATCATTCAATTTTTATCAAGTTAAACGTAGCAGACTATGTATTCTAAGCAGTATATGTAGATGATATCCTATTAACTTGTATTGATACTACAGGAATTACAGAGACAAAAGAATATCTGTCTGCATCTTTTATTACCAAAGATATGAGCAAACTAAAATATTTTCTTGAGATTAAACTTACATACAACGAGGACAAAATGACTCTTATCTCAAAGGAAATATGCTCTAGATTTACTGCATAAGATAGGATTTCTAAAGTCAAACCAAATAGTTCACCTATAGAGCAGAATCCCTCCTTTTGGGATAAATCATTTGTGCTATTGAAAGAACCTAATAGGTATAGATACTCCATAGACAAGTTGATCTATTTAATTGTCACTCGCCTTGATATCTCCTTTGTAGTAGGACTTCCGAGTTAGTTTATACACAAACTTAGATAGGTGCATTGGTAAGGAGCTTTATGTGTACTTGCCTATATCAAGAGCACATCAAGGAAAGACTTGATTTACAAGAAACATGAACACTTATAGATTAAAACTTATTCAAATTCTGCCTATGCAGGTAATCGAAGAAACAAGAAATCTACATAAGATTATTGTATTTATGTAGGTGGTTGTTAGAGTATTTGAGTTATATCTAATGTAAGGTTAACCGATTATTGGATATCCATTTACCCAATGGTGTCTAATCACCCTATATATATGTGTAACCCTTACTATTCAATAGATGATGCTTATTCTCTCCAATCTCTCTTCTAACATGGCATCCACCTCCCGATATTAAGTCAAAAACACATGAGGATTGGTTAACTGATGATGCAACTGTCATCACGTGGATGGCGAATAGTATGGAACCCTCTATTTCTCGAGGGGTTCTCTCGCTGCAGCCTGCAAAAAAGATATAGGACGCCCTCCATCTGACATATGAACATGAGAAGAATATTTCCATAGTATGTGAGATCTATGAGCATTGGTTTACTTTGAGTCAGGATCCGTTCAGGATCTTTTCACTACTCTTTGTGCCCTACTTAAGGAGTTGGAGGTCCACCAACCTTTCACTGTTGACATCACCCATCTGCATCGGTATCGTAAGGAATTAGTCGTTGCAGTTTTCCTCTCTACCCTGACCCTGAGTCTACTGACTACTTTTGGCAAGATTCCGAGGGTTTTTACAACCGTGTCCCCTATAATGTCAAAGTCTTCAGCCACGGTTGCCACACGAGGTCGAAGTCGTGGTGGTTCTCGAGGAGAAAGTCGTGGTTGTGGTGAGACAAGTGAACGTCGGTGTTGTACGCATTGTAGCAGGTTGGGGCACAGGATAAACAGGTGCTGGGATATTATTGACCACCCTCAGACAACGAATATTACTATAGAGCTTTCACTGCTGCTACTACTACTGAGAAACAGACATTTACAGTTTCGTAGGCAAACTACGAGCGACTTCAGCAGCTAAAAGTCACAGATTCTGCCGTCACAGTTACTCAAGCTAGTTCCTTAGCTATTAGTACCTTCCATGCATCCAAAGACTCCTACTGGATAATTGACTCAGGTACTTCGTCCCACATGTCAGGCACACGCAGCTTGTTTTCCTGCATATCTAAGTTGTCTAATGTTCGGACTGTGACAATTGTCGATGACCAAACGTGTCCAGTCTCTGAAGAAGAGGTGGTCCAAGCCTCTTCTCGACTTGCACTTGACAAAATCTTGTTTGTTCCATATTTCCCTGTAAATTTGTTATCTATTAGTGTCATTACCAAACAACTACATTGTTACGTCACATTCTTTTCCTTTCATTGTACTTTTTAGAATTTACAGATGGGAAGGAGGATTGATTGGAGTCGTGAGCGAGGAAATAGAGTATACCTACTCGTTCGTGATGATATACCGCAAGCATTAGCCTCTGTGACATCTACTTCTAAGTCGTCATCCTTGTGGCACTGCTGATTAAGTCATCCATCCCATCAAAAGCTTCAGCAGGCCTTACCTTGACGTTCTGTGTCGCAGCTTCAGTGTGAATCTTGTCAACTAGGTAAGCACCATCGTGCTACTTTTAAACGATTACGTCTTGTGTCTAGTATGTCTGTTTTTCAGTTGATTCATTGTGATATGTAGAGTCCATCCAGAGTTCAGTCGGTGTCAGGATATAGATATTATATTATTTTTGATGATGATTTTTCCAGAGCCTCTTGGGTATATTTACTCAAGGATTGTAGTCAGGTCTATGATATACTAAAAAAAATTTTGATAGAAATAAAAAATCAGTTTGATGCCACTGCAAAAATATTACGTACTGATAATGCACTTGAGTTTGTTCAGAATAAAACTACATCCTACTGTGCTTCATTAGGTATTCTACATCAGACTTCTTATCCCCATACTTCACAGTAAAATGGGATTACTAAACGAAAACATAAGCACATCATAGATGTCACTCATACTCTCATGATTCATATGCATGTGCCTAAACAATTATGATCTAATGCGGTGCTTATAGCGACCTACCTTATCAATAGAATGCCTTCAACACCTTTTAGAGGAGAAGTCCCACTTCGTCGTTTGAGCCCTCAATCCAGTTTGTTCAGTTTGATCCCTAGATTGTTTGGGTGTGTGACGTTTGTCCAAGACCTTTTCCTTGGTCTGGACAAGTTATCATCTCGGTCCATTAAGTGTGTGTTCGTTGGACATTCCAGGACTTAAAAAGGATATCAGTGTTTTCATCCCCCCACTAGGCGTGACTTTGTATCAACTGATGTTACCTTTTTTGAGTCAGTATCGTACTTACAGGGTTATCTTCTACCAGTGTGTCTATCTCTCTTCCATCACCTATTGATTTGCAGAACAAAGAGGCTCAAGGGAAGCCTGTCGTACCCATCGAGGTTACTCGCCCCTTGCAGGTATACCAACACCGCCTGCATGCCCCAATTGCTCTCACCACTAGACCATCCTCCTCTGCAGATGCAAATTCACCGGTCAGTCATCAGACCTTCCTATTGTTTTATGTAAAGGTACTTGTTCTTACACTACCCATCCTATCTCTCATTTTATGTCTTATGATTCCCTTCATCCTCATTTTTGTAGCTTTGCCTTGTCCCTTGTTTCTCAGTCTCTTCCCAAGAATCATCAGAAGGCACTCTCTATCTCACATTGGAAGGATGCTATAGATAAGGAGATGGCAACTCTTACTAGTCGTGACACGTAGGACCTGGTGGCCCACACTGCTGGGACTCCAGTGGTCACCTGTAAATGAGTTTACTCTATAAGTACAAAACAAATGACAACATTGATCGATATAAAGCCAGACTGGTGGCAAAAGGCTTCACTCAGACCTATGGAATAAACTATGAGGAGACATTCTCACCCGTGGCCCGTCTCAATTCCATTAAAGTGCTTCTTTCTCTGACACTAAATAACTTTTGAGAGATGTGTCAACTGAATGTCAAAAATGCCTTTCTGTATGGAAACTTAGAGGAGTGTTCTGATGAAGCAACCTCTACGATATGTTGCTCAGGGGGAAGATCATGTGTGCAGACTCAAGAAGACAATCTACGGCCTTAAAACATCCCAGGACGTGGTTTGACAAGTTCAGTCAAGTGGTTCTAGCTGGTGGATTTCAAAGATGTGCAGTAGACCATTCGGTGTTCTACAGGAGAACAGCTAGTGGATGTGTCATTCTAGCAGTATACATAGATAACATACTTTTGATTGGTAATAATATTCAGGAGATTACAGAAGTCAAGAATCATTTACAGACTCATTTTGTGATAAAAGACATGAGAAAGCCTCGCTACTTCCTTAGGATTGAGTTTACGTATGCACATAGGAAAATGACATTGTCATAAAGAAAGTATGTTTTAGATGTTTTACAGGAAACAGGCCTTCTAAGGTGCAAACCAGAGTACACTCCCATTGAACAAATACCTTCATTCTGGGATAACAACTCAAAGTAATTAAAGGATCCTAGTCAGTATAGGAGGCTGATTGGGAAACTTATATATTTGACTGTGACCTGTCCTAATATCTCATATGCAGTTAGTCTTTTGAGTCAGTTTATACATGAGCCTAGGAAAGTCCACTAGCTAGGAACTCTGCATGTCCTGTCATATGTGAAAGGTGCACCAGGAAAGGACCTTGTGTACAGAAACCATGGACATTCCAGGATTGTAGCCTACTCAGATTCAAGATATGCAGGAGACAGAAAATTCACATCTGACTTCTGTATCTATGTAGGAGGCAATCTAGTTATGTGGCGCAACAAGAAGCAAAATATGATGTCCAGATCTAGTGCAAAGGCAGAGTACAAAGCTATGACACAGACTGCTTGTGAAATGATGTGGGAGAAGTCACTATTAGAGTAGCTTGGAGTTGATGTAAGGATTCCTATGCCAATGCGATGTGACAATCAGACTGTTATTTTCATTGCAAATAATCCCACATTTCTTGAACATACAAAGCATGTGGAGGTGGATTGCCACTTTGTGAGGGACATGGTTATGAGAGGCACTATATCTACTCATTATACTTAGTTCTCTGAGCAGTTAACAGATTTACAAAGAGTCTTAGTGTTGGGATGTTTAAGTCCTTATGTAACAAGCTAGGCATGGTTGATATGTATGCTCTAGTTTGAGGAGAATTGTTAGAGTATATGGGTTATATTTAATGTAAGGTTAACCAGGTTATTGGATATCCATTTATCCAATGGTGTCTAATCACCTTATATATATCTCCCAATATCTCTTCTAATAGTGGTAACTTGGTCACTTTGAGAAATAAGAAGTAGAATGTCATTTCACGATCTAAGGTAGAAGTCGAATATAAAGCTCTAACCTAGACAGGTTGCAAGATGATGTAGCTTCGATTTTACTGACAGAGCTTGATATTCATGTTAATTTTTCCACGACAATGCATTGTGATAATTAAGTAGTAATATTTATTACTAACAATCCTATCTTCTATGAAAGAACAAAACATATAAAGATGGATTATCATTATATCATATACATGGTGCCACCTAGTCACAATAATACTCCTTACACTTAATCTTCCGAGTAGTTAGCGAATATTATCACAAAGGGACTTAGTGTTGGAGTTTTTTATGGATCACATAATAAGTTGAATATGTTAGATATATTTGCTCCAACTTGAGAAAAAGTGTTAGTATTATATTTAATGTATCAGTGGGTTAATGGATCTTATATGTTATATGAATCCTCTCTATTATTGTAACGACTCGATTTCTTAGATAGCATTTAGGCCAAATATTTAATCTCAAATCTAGGTGGTATTAGACGTTGAAAATGTTACGTCTAATGTTAGACACAAGAAATCCTATCTCTTACGCCTACAATATTGATTTCTAGCTTTATAAGTGTTGAACGTGCGGTATGGTACGTCTTATGTTAGACGTTTGAAAGGCTATATATAACACTTGTAGCTTTGGTCGTTAGACACTTGCACGCATGCATCTTACGTAACATGCAAGATTGATCACATATAACGTTCTAAGTTTTATTGCTGCCTATATATAATGCAAGACAGTGGTTTTTTGATAAGATTTCTTCCCTGCATCTCCTGGCCCAGCATGAGGCTGACTCTAATGATTTTCTAGGTACATGGGAGCTTAAAAGAGAGAAAAAGGAGATCAGAATGGCTCTTGAGTTGAAACCCTCTTATCCTTCTTCTTTTTCTTCTCCTCTCCCTTCTTGAGTGGCACCACTGATTCTAGGGTTTATGGTTATGTGGGCTGCTGCAGGCGTAATGGATGACCAAGGTATTCGAGGTGTGGCCGAGAGCTCATAGGAAGCATTAGATTGCCGTTTAACTCGCCTCGAAGGTACAAGGTACACACCTATATAGATGTAATTTTAGTTTACTTTATGATTAGGATTTTGATGCATGCTTGTGTTTTAGATGTCCTTCTATACTTCTATAATGGTTGCATGAATTTTCGGATGAGACTTGTATAATTTAGGGAGGCAAATCAGAGCAAGGTAATGTCAGAACGTTGAACGCTGTTACGCATCTTACACCATTGATATTGTTTCTGCATACTTTTATGGAAATAAATATCAAAGTTAAGAAGGTATTTACATGCAGTAGATTTTATGTTTATTTTTCCCTTTCCATTGTAATTCCTAGTGTAAGATATATGCATGTCATAGTAGTTTTTAGAAGAATTTAGTTAGAATGGAAACTGAGGGTGTTGAACGCAAATAAAGCTATCCTACATAAGACGCTGATCTTCATGCATCTTACACCTCAGCTTATTAACCATAAAGCATGATTACTTAGAAATGATTCAAATAGATTAGGAAAATTAGTAACTGGTTGCATGAAGTATTGTTAGTGATAATTAATCATATTTAACCCTATTTAGGAGATAATTAGAATACAAGAGGATTTTAAAAAGAATTTCCTTGAAGAACAGTATTTTCTGTGTTGAACACTAGGATACGTAACGTCCAACATTGGACACTGACATCTTTAACGTCTAACATCTGTAAACTGAATTTGGAGTCCTCTTGACAAAACAACTTGATGTAAAGGCATAATGACCTAGGAATCCGCTTTAAATAGCCTAAATGGATGCTTAAGATAATGTGGAACCTTAGAGAAAAATTAATTTGAGAATAGGTAGTGTATGGGTGTGTAGTTGTTAGAGTTAGAGCCTAGTAGCATTGATTGTGGTGTTGGACGTTGGAAATGTTAACGTCCAACGTTGGACGTTGGGGTTATCAGTGTCCAACACCTTTAATGTGTTTTCTTCTTAGTTTTACTGATATAGGAGTATATTGACCTCTTATTTACCATTGAATTGATGTTTAAAGTATTTTATTAGGGGTATGAGCTTTCAAATATTTTTTAAATGATTTTAAAAGAAATTACTGAATGATTAGAAAGATGTTTTCCAAAGGATTTGCTAAACAGGTTTTCAATGATTTCTTAGGAAAGTGTTGAATATTTTGGATAATGATTTTCTCAAAGGCTTAAAAAAATGGTTTGAGCTAGTGATATTTTGAGAAATAACTTAAATATTTTCGAACTGATTTTCAAAAGAGTTTTAGCAAAATTGCATATACCTTGCAACTTGCAAGAGTTTTGAAAAATGTTTTACGATGTTTTCTGTGTGTAGTGAGACCAAGAGACTAAAGCAAATGCTCGTCAGATTCTGGAGGTATGATATTTTTGAATTGTCATTCATAAGGCTGAAGCTAAAGTCCATGGGTCGAGATACTGACTAAACTTAGAGGTATGATTTTTCGCTTATTTCGGATGCTGAAGGCCTAAGATACTAACAAGACCAGAATATCGTGATAGCGGACCTAGCAGGTATAAAACCTCTGAGTAGCTCCACGATACGCCATGTAGTCCGAATACCGAGGTTTTGTAGAAACCACGTAGCCGACAGACTGTACTTACACAAGGTAGTAAGACCTTTAAGTAATTAGAGACGTGTTCGAGGTCGTAGCTGCCAAGTTTCGAGTCCGAGGAGTGAACCATGTGACTGTGAGTTGTGGTATCGCAAAAAAAACCCAGACTACCCTCGATGTCGATGTTGATTGGATCAGGGGCTAGAGTCTCTAGATACTCGAGCACCAAGGGCATCTTAAGGCGCACCCCGTGTTTGTGTCTTGAGGACAATGAAGTTGCAACTGGCACGGTTGGACTCCTGCAAAAGATGGTCCACTGCGACAGTGTAAACACCGTTGGTCGCACTTCAATTGACTATTTATGGCTAATAATGGTTGCTTAGCTATAGACAATACAACTTGTGAGGCCTACAGGCCAAGACAAACAGTTGCGGCTGGTTCGTAGTAGTGCAATGGATTCGAGGACCTTGTCTCCGACGCCTGCTTGTAACTAGTTTTTGTTGATACCTTGTGGCTTCCACCATTAAGTGGCATTGTGGCATTGTATGGTTTTCATCGTGAGTGGCATTGTGGCTTTAGTTGGTTTCCACTTGTAAGTGACGATGCAACTTTGTGTGGTTTTCGTCCGTGAGTGGCGTTGCAGTTTGTGTGTTTTTCACCGTGAGTGGTGTTATGGTTTATGTGATTTTCGCCTATAAATGGCATAATGGTTTTAGAAATCGGAAATTATGCTGGTTTTTGAAATATAGTTTCTAAATGGATTGAATAGGGATTTTGTGTTGGTGTGGCATTATGGTGTAATGTGAACTTGACTTGACAAGTGTGATCATTTCAAGTAATGCATAAAGATTTTAAAAATGTGCATATGATTTTGAAAAGAATTAAAGAAAATGATTTTGAAAAGGCATAATATGATTTTGAAAGGAAAGGAAAAGAATGTTTTTCAATGGCATGGTTTTCAAAGGACGTGTCTTGCTGAGCAACAGCATATTGCCCTGTGTGGTGTGACAGCCATGGTTCGTAACATCGATACGTGTCGGCGAAATTTCATCGACACATGTTGGAATCTGAAAATGGCGAAACGACATTTGGAGGAACATCTGTGTTTACTGTATGTCCGTGAAATGTCGATGGCATGTCGTACATGTCGGTAGTGTCGAGAGAAAGACGGAAATATCAACACTGTGAAAACACGGGTCGACCGACACTTACCTTCAAATATCGACACGGACGGACGAAACGGCAGCCTGTGCCTCCAACCTCCTCCGCTTGTTCCCGCCTACGCCAGCCTCTGCAGTATCCGTAGCTCTCCGCCTGTTCCCGTCCCTCCGCAGCTTGTGCGAGCCCTCCGCCGACTCTCGTTCGTGCCCTCCGTGCGTCTGCGGGAGTCGTCTCGGCGTCCTGTGCTCTCCTGCCTCCCGTGCTCTCCCTCTCCGCACGACAGCCTCCCGTGCTCCTGTCTGCGGGATTCGTCCCTCTCCGCATGACAACCTTCCCTCTCGTGCTCCCGTCTGCGGGATTCGTTTGAAAATAAAGAAAAGGAAAGAAAACGTGCGTGCGAGAAATAAAAGGTTGCGTGTATTTTTTTTAAACTGTTTTTTTTTAATCTGTTTTTATTTTAGGATGGTATGATAAGTTTATCTGTCATTAGTTCATTACTATGGTTTACATTAATTTTATTTTACTGTTTTTATTTTTAAAGTTTTGTTTTATTTATCAGTATTTTATTTATCTGTCTTTATATTCATCTTTTATATTTATCTGTCATTATTTATCTGATTGCTTTTATATTTGTCATCTTTTGTATGTCCATATGGTTTCATGTTTTATTTTTATGCTTCGTATTTTATTTTTGTTTATGTTACTTTTGTATTTTAATGTTAATAACATGATAAATCTAACCTAAAAATGATAAATCTAAACTAATAAAGGTAAA
>JAMKQA010145705.1:0-21977 GCA_024699735.1 Posidonia australis | reverse complement strand
TTTTGATGATTTTAATTAAGTTTGTGATTAAGGTTTGATTAACTGATTTTAATTGGTAATTTTGGGAATTTTTAGGGATTTTAGGATTTTAATTTTAAGTTTTAATCAGAATTTTGTGAGTTAAATGTGGTTATTAATTTTGGATTTTAAGGTTTTATTTAATTGATTTGAAATTATGGTTTTAAGTTTTAGTTAGGGTTTATTTAGAGATTTTGAGTTAATTAGGGTTTTTTAGGTTTAATTAGGTTTTTTGGATTAATTAAGGTTTTGAATTTTTATTATTTAAGATTTTAAATGGATTTTCACTTTAATTATGGTTTTTATTTATTTAATGGATTTTAATTTCTTTTCACTTGATTAGGGTTTAAAATTTTGATTAATTAGGGTTTTATTGGATTTTGGGTTGATTTAAGTGGGTTTTAAATGGATTAGGGTTTTTGTTGGATTTTAAGCAGATTTGATTGGATTTTGTTGGATTTTTAATTGGATCTTGCTTGATTAGGGTTCTTATTAGGGTTTTGTGGGATTTTAGGTGGATTTTAGCTGGATTAAGTGTTTTATTTGTTTTTCAGTGGATTTGAAGTTGGATTAAGTGTTTTATTTGTTTTTTAGTGGATTTTAATGGGGTTGTGTTTTACTAGGTCAGGTGGGTTAGTGTGGATCTGATTGGGACCTATGTGGACTAGGATTTTAGTGGTCGCGACCAGAACATCAACTGGAGGAGTCTGCTGCTAAATGAGCTCAAAAGTGGGATGTCTACAGTATCAATTATTACATTCAAGGATTAACAAAACCCACTTACTGAAGCTACTAAAAATCATACGTTTGAAGTTCCAAACCTATCCAGAACATGACATATGATATACCAAATTAAAAATATTGAAATCATCTATTCAATGCATCTAAGATCTTAGAAATCTGTTAAATGTAGCTCAAAATATGTTCAATGGAAGGCAACAAGGTCAAATAGGAGTTTAAGTTACAACAACATTAGTAATGGATAGACTGCAAACAATTCGGTGGTATGTGTACCTCAAATCCAACATGCAACTCATCAAACGTTGCAACTAAGCTCCATCGTTGGCGATCCTCCTTGTTGGAGCTCTCAAAACCAATTGCTTCCATCTCTCTCAGAGTACTAAGTTTACTAGGTGTACTAACTTAGTGTGTTTGGTCTAGTGACTCCTTAGAACTACATGGCATGTCACATCTGTACTTTTGATTTTTATTACTTGTTCTTGCTGAATTTTTGTTTGGTGTCCTGTCTTTCCTGTAGAATGTCTTGTCGTGGTAAGGGAAAGGGAAAGGGAAAGGGAAAGGGAAAGGCCATGGCTACTGGATCCAGCTCCAATGAAGGGAGTGGATGGCAGGGTATGCAGGCCGAGTTGAGGAATCTAGTATACAAGATTACTCATGCTTTTAGCAAATGAGGCACTAGTGGACAGGTTGGGGATCCATGGCTGTACTAGTTGAACCGACTGCATGCATTGACATTCATGGTAAAAATGGACCCGTGGAAAAAAAAGGGTGCACTAGTTGAACTGGCAGCCATGTCTCGCTTTCCACGGGTCCACTTTTTTTTGCCCGTGGAAAGCGAGGCGTGGCTGTAGAGGATTGTGAAGATTTTGGAGAGTATGACCTATGCTGATTAGTGGTGGAAGGTTGTTTGGATCAAATGGTTAATTTTCTGAAGGGTGGTAGAGATGTAGACCAACTATATCCTAGTTTTCAATTTCCGGTGGTGTGGGTTGATTAATGTATGTAGAGTTGACAACAACAAATCAAGGCGAGTAAACATGGACACAATATAGAAATCTGGAAGAGCAAATCTTATAAAAACAGGACACTGACTCATCGAGGGATGCAGCAATATATTTAAATTTAATTCTTAATTTATTTTATAAATAGCAATCATAAACTGAAATTTATAACAAGAAAAAAAGAAATTACGTCAATTGAACTTAAATTATATTTGTTTAACTTTCTAAGTAACTATGTTTGTTAACTTTCTGCCTTCCTGTAATATGTTAGATGTTAAATTAGCAACGAAACTAGTCCTCAAGTGCGTAAAAAGCAACCAAATACAAAATCTAGTCTCCAGGAAATGTCCTGGTTCTTTCCAAAGATATCCACATACTTAAAAATAGGTCTGCCATATACAGAAGTGTCTTTATCTAATATAGAAATGCAAGCTGGCCTATCAGGCATGTGGCGGAGCCATATCCATGTCCAACATGTATCTAACAAACACGTCTTCTGCTCTGGAGTGTCCATGCTTCATTAGTTTCAATGACAAGAAACATGCACTTCTGACTGTTATTTCGTTATTTGTTGAAAATAAACTGTTCCGATTGTGATTGCACTTAGTTAATTGGACAATATTGAATATAATGCTTATATTATATTAGTCTTAATGACTATTATGGTGCTTGCCTAGGCACCACCTAGGCGATGCCTAGGTGTTAAGGTGCAATAAGACTGAAACACCCAGCCAATTTTATTAACTGTTGGGTCTCTGGCCTCTCTGACTATGATTCAAGTGATTCCAATTCTTCTCTATTATTCCTTTTTTTCCCTATTCACAAGGTAAACCTTGGTTGAATGTTCATGTTTTTCTCTTTTTTTTTATTTTGATGTTTTTGTACAAGTTTCATGTCTATTAACTTGATTTTTATGATATATCCATATAGTATTTGTTGTTTTCCTTGCTAAAAAAGTAGAAACCTTGCAAATAAGAGTCTCATTTGGCTTGTTTTGTCTTTTTGAGAATTGACTAAGAGTCTAAGGCTTACTGTTATTCTCTTCTATTTTGGTTTTATTAAGATGTTAATGTGTGTCTTTTATATTGATGGTTTGATGTTAACTTTTGCTTTTGTGGTCTTAATCTGATATTCTCATTATATTGCCTTATTTTTATGTGTTCAGTGTTATTTAGGATTTAATTGAGTTTAGAATAGATATATCAATGCATAATTGCATGTAATAATATATAAAAACAAGGGTTTTTTTAAATATATATATTCTATATATCAATGCATAATTACATGTAAAAATATATGTATATTTTATTTTTTATATTCTCATTATCTTGCCTAGGCACCCAGGTACCCTAGCTCAACTCTTTGGTGCCTTAATAACCTTTCTGATGCTTTTATTTATTTTGCACTCTTAACAATTTGTAAATCTAGGTCTCTTGTTAAGCTTACAATCAGTGTTTAAAAACCATTGACCATTTGCTGCTAATGTTGGTTAACATATTATATCATAAAAAACACAAGTGACCTGAATTTCTTAGTCTCAATACTTAGGTCTATCAATACACGTTTCTGAATAGACTTTTCTGGAAGCCATAGCTAATAAAATATAAGATATTTTCAGTTGTTTAACTTGTTTTGCATTTTTCAAATTTTGTCTTTATGATTTTATCAATTTCAGGGATAAATTTGAAGTTCTTAAAGAAAGGGCAAGCAAAGCTTGTCTAAATTTAAAACTTAGAATTTTGGTTATGTTTGTCCCAAATGCGTAATTGTTATAGTTATATTAATCTATAACTGAGTTTTTCATTAGCAGTTTATCATTGTTTTTTGAATTTTGCTCCTTGGATACAATATGATGCTGTGTTTTGGCTGTTATGATTTATCAATTTCTCATTCCAGTTTCACATTTTGACTTATTGTGAATGTGATACTTATCTGTTTCATTTTGACTTACATAGGTTTGGTTTTTAGCGAGTATCTACTCAGTGGTGAAGTTCCTTCAGTAAAAGAAGTGAATAATGAGGAACCACTATTCCCTGTTCTGCCACTTGTAGATGTTATTTTCTCATCCAGTGCGAGTGAACTGGTATCTTTGTTTTGTCTTTCTTTACTGTATTATTTTTGTTATTCATTCATTTTAGGGGATGGTCTCCTTTTGTACATGTAATTGTGCACTTTGAGCAACTAATTTTGATGGCATATGGAATTCTTTATCAGAGATACGTTAAGTGTTGCAAAGCAATTTTTCCAAGAAACTCAGAGCCTAGGCATCTCCCTAGGTGCAAAGGCAGAATGATTCTGTTGTGATACTACTTACTAGACAAGCTTGCACGTGCTATGTGTATTTGAACTTTAGAAATTAGAACAATGAATAAAATAATTACATTAGTTGTTAAATAAATCAATGTTTTTTTCTTAAAATTCCAAATATGTTATTTTTTTTGCGTGGCTGTTGATAATAAAGAAATCATCATTTAAAAAATTATTGTAAATTTTGTCATGGATGAGGCTTTTTTAATCTAAAATTATAGAATATAATTTAAAATTTTGGTAATGAAATTTTTTAATAGAAATGTTAAACTAAAAAATAGAAATTATTTATCTATCTGTGCTTACTTCGTGAAATTTGATGATATTTTTTAATCAAAAGCTATATGTGATTATTTTTTGCTTTTCTGGAACTGGAACAAGAAAAGATTTTTTTTAATCTATAGTGTGCTTATGTAACAACCTTTGGGATCTTTGGTGAAGATACTTTTGTTAAACTAAAGCTATAGTCTAAATTTAAACTAATATTAAAAAAGATTAAAAGTAAAAAATAAAATATTTTTAACTATGTTTAATTGTGCAACATCAAATAGCTAACTAATGACCTAATCTCCATTGATAGGTATGCTATCCATATTCAAATAAAAGTAACATGGACAAACCAGATATTTGTGATCATACATCAATGTATTGAAGTCAGTTGTGGAACCTCCAAATCATCATTAAAGATTTAAAGTCTCACGTAAAATTATAAAAGTGAAATTAGACAACTTCAAAATCAGAAGGCTCACACATTGTGATTGTCAAGTGCAAATTTGATTCCCTCCTTTGATAAAAGGCAATCTCTCCAATATTAATTTCTTCTTCTTTGGAGGGTAGTAAAACTCTAATTTCCACTTCAAAGGGAACAACCACAAATTAGACCAATAATTTTCTGTTAGTTTTATCATTAAAACTCCCATGAATAAAGATGTTCATCTCCTTAATAGGAGAAACATATATGAACTAAAGCAGGGAATACCCCATTACAATAATTTTTTTGAAAAATCTAAAAATGATCCCCATCACTTTTTATGAAGTGTAAGAATTGTAGAAAGCTGATTTGAACTTGAATATGTGTGAAGTATGAGCTGTAGAATCTCCACTTTAAACATTAGAACTCGAGCATCTGCACTTGGTAGTTAGGCGAGAAAAGTGTGTAATATTGGAAATGATGAGAGAATTTGCAAGGGATTTCTGAACTTCATTACCCCTAAATTCTGAGTTTGCTATCTTACCATTGGGCACTTATATGGTTTAATAGTTAGTGAACCTTGGACTGTTGCCACTGATGTGGCTGAACAGTTGGGGGCTGCATTTGGTGGTTACTTCAAATTTAGCCGGTTTATATATGCTTATGCAGCTGCATATTTAACCTATTAAGGTGGAACCTGTTGTCTTGAAAGTTAAGTTTTTGGTAGTTATCTTATTCCCTCAAAGGTGCAAGAGATAGAATTTTGAAGATGGAGGACTGCTTGGTTCTCTCTTTTAGGAGAACGAAGAATAAGGAATGATGATAAAGGAAAGAAGAGGAAGGTAGGCATAATTTGCAGTCCTGTCTTTTTATGTGAATATTTTAAATTGTAAAGAGGAATGTAGTGCAGCATATCGTTATGAAATCACTTTGCTAAATCCCATAACTACACTTGAGTCCTCATGTTCTTGTCCACTGTTCAACTTGTCTGTAAAGATTTCTCTGTAATTCGGGGACCACAGGAGCTGAATCTTATCCCTCTATGGTTGATATTGTGTTTTGTGACTTTTATGGTTCATGCTGTTGGCAACTTTACAAGGGTTAACCCAATCAGTTTTGCTGATATTGTGTTATGAAACTTAAGCTTATGTTGCTGGTTCAAAAATTGCTTCATCTATCAGTTTTTGTGTAGGCGGGATCAGAAACACTTTCTCCAGCATCGAAATATGCTGCCTCACAAATTTGCCAGCGATTACAATTGGGATGCAGACTTAGTGAGATCGTTGGCTTCAAGGCAGACACACTGGCGCTGTTTGACCTGTTCAAAGATGAAGGGTACATGCTTGCAGAGAAACAAGGAAAATTCTGTGTAAGCAAACAACATGGCAATTTTAGTTATGCTTGTACTTTTTTCTTTGGCAGTTTTACAACCTTCAAATCCTTATGGTGAAATATTTTGTTGTTATAATGACTAGAGAGCAGGCTAATAATGAGTATCAAATCCTTAGTCTGAGATAAGAACCTCACTAGAGTTAGCATACATAGATATTGGATTTTACCTTGAAGTTCCAGTAGGTTTTATTGTATTATCTTTGTGGTAGATGTGCTACATCGGGAGAACTGACAATCTCTTTTTATGCAGGTAATACTCAAAGAGGGCTCTTCTCCGGATGACATGCTCAAAGCTGTGTTCCATGTTAACTATCTCTATTGGCTAGAGGCAAATGTCGCATGGTTGAAACCAAGGAGCATTTATGATGAGTGCAGACCAGGAGGTAGACTGCATATATCTCTGGACTATGTACGAAGGGAATTTAGTCATGTAAAAGGTGATGGACGGCAAGCTGGGTGGATCACTGGTGGGCTCATAGCAAGACCATCACCATATAGGATCCGTCCTGGGTATGATTGATTGCTTGTGTCATGCTAGCTGTTAGACAGAAAGGAACCTCCCTTCAGTTCTGGCTGAGCGTGATTTCCTTGGTGTTTCAAAAGACTGCACCAAAATGGCAATGAAGAGCTGGAAGGGTTGAGAAGACGAATTTTGATGTGAGTAATGATCTTCTAGAAGTTTGAGCTCCAAGGCAGCAGAGGTAACCAATCTTGCATTCTTGCTTGTTTTCTATTCCTTAAAATTTAGAAGGTGAATAATGGCTACAAATGGCACCCTTTCTTTGGACAATTCGTTATAATATCTTTCAAAAACTCTTGAGTCGTATTGTAATTGTTCTTATAAGCAACTTTAATCATTCAACGATCGATTCGTACAGGGTGCTGCTCGTTAAATGATCGATCCGTACAAGATGGACCCGTTCTATTACTTTTAAAAAGTAAATCCTCTTGTCAAATCCACGATTTCCGTCACAAGCAAATGGTCTGAAGGGAAAAGAAATATGGTAACATGAAGAAAAGATTCATGCTATTGGTAAACTATAATTGATACAGAATTCTCAACTTAATCAACACAATGGGTCCAAGCTGTTTGTTTTGACTTGTCACCTATTTTTACAAGTTAGTTACATTTTAAAATTGAAACGACCGCAACTGTTTGCACCTGTTTGTTTTGACTTCAGCTGTTTACTGTTCCTCCAGTGGATTCAGCCACAATAGCCTCAATAAGAACATTATCTCATAACAAAATATTTGTAATAAAATTGGTTGTGCATGCAAGAAGCAAACATGCAGCCTTAGTGGTGAAGTCAGGAATTAAACTAAGGGTGGTATTTTGCATTATATGTATTAAAAAAATTATTAATAAAAATAAGAATGATTTTTAGAAACAATATATGATATTCTCTCTTTTTGTATGAAGTATTCAAAAATATATCCATTAAAACATGGATATTTACAATAGAAGCCCTCAAAAGATAATTTTAGTATTCATAAAGTTCTCAAAATATGGGATTTGTTTGTAAATTTTACATTGTAATCTATTTTGTTTAAATTGTATGATATTAAAAGTGTAATATAATTTGAATTTAAATAAGGTGGGTAATTTACATTGCCCATCAAATTTTTAATTTGTAATTGAGTAGTTATAATAGGGTTTTCTTAAGTAAGGAGGGACAGTTGCCTCTATACAACTAAAGACCATGTAAGTATTCTGTAATGCATGAGGAAGTTATTAGGTACCTCTTGTGTTTGGAAAAACTTATGTGACGATCTCTCAATTTGGTTACTTAGGGAAAAAGTGAAAAGTCCTACAAAACAAATAGAAACTTGGCTAAAAGGGTGGTAGAAAGTAACAGAAAATTGTTGCACGACATTGACTTCGGCCAAATGAAACTCATTGTAGGAATTTGGCTTGTGTGAAAATTAACTTGGTCACAAAGAAGAATGTGTTCTCTCTAAAGAGACCTAAAACTTCTTGATCCAATGGTTGGTCACCGGGAATTGAAGTCTAAAGATGGGTATAAAGCACATATTGTAGTAGAAAATAGAGTATGAAAACTGTCATGGCATGTATATCATTAGTTTTTATTCTCATGCCTTATTTAAGAATTCAAGTTATTAAAATGAAGATATTGGAATAAGGAAGATAGAAAAAAAAAAATCATAGAAAGCCAACGGTATGATTAAAAGTCATGTGGAATATGGAATAAGATACAAGTGTGAATGATAGAAAACAGAAATGAGAGGTGGTTGCTAGGGTTAGTGGTGGCTTTTGGTGTTGTAGTGGTGTTTGTGGTGAGGTAGAGCTCCCATTTGGGTCATGAGGTGGTTGGGTTGTTAGAGCTGACGTATATTGTTGCTAGAGTGTTGGGTTGGTGTTTGTATAGTAGTGTTTGTGGTAAGGGTTAAGATGTGGTTTGTTAAGTCTTCGGTGTTTTAGCGGTTGTGTAGATAAAAAATAGAGAGTCAAGATCAAATCAAAACAATCATTAAATTATCTTGTAAGTATATTAAAATCTAAGAAAACATGTGACTCGATGGTTCGTTTTGGATGTGCAATAGCATTCTAGAAAGAGAAAAGTATGATTTTACAGATGAAAGTGGTTTTGTTGAATTCTGAATTGATTTGAGTGAATTTTGAGGGGCATGAATTTGGGTGAAAAGTTACTTTAGAAAAAAAAGTTTTTTGTGTATAAAAGGCTAAGTGTTGGTTTAGATGAATTGTATTGGTAAGGAAACTAGGTTTTCTGAGTAATTGGGTTTGAGCACGTCGGAGCGAAACATTCTCGAAGTTTGTTAGGGTAGAGTGTGTAGATATTTTATTTTGGCATTTCTCAAATCCTTTTAGATTAAACACCCTTCACTGCTTTTGCACTAGACTTTAGGGCACTCTCTCTCTTTGTTGGTGTTAAGTTTGGGCACGTTTTCTTGCCCCTGCCATTGAATGTTATTTTCCATAACATTCAATGTTAGATGCAGCATGTACTGTGTCTAATTGTGGCAATTCATTGCCCTTTCATCTTGTTAACATTCCTGTTTTGGATAGACTAGACATTTTTTTTGGATGAGTTAAGTTTCCTTTTGTTGATAGCATGTTGACCATATTTAATACCCTAGAATCACTCTTTGAGCTTTTATTGACCTTGATCAACATTTTTGGCAAGTTTTGAGCTAGAATGTGTTCGACATAGGAGTATCCAATGTTAGTCGTAGACTTTGTTGTGTCTTACGTGTGATAGGAGTATCTTATAGCGCCAACAATCTTTTTTCATCTTTTTGAAAATATTTTGAATTTGAAATGTTTTCATATTTGGTCGATTATGTTGATCAAGCTTTATTTATTGAGCCTTTATCACACAAAATTTTAGCATTTATTGTGACCGTTGACTACCATTCATGGGGATAGTGTTTGACACTACTACTTGTAGCATCCAAGCGCTAGACGTAGATGTTTTGGTGTCTAACATTCCAGTGACAGCAATAGCTATTGTAGTTGGATTGTGTTGCCTTCTTTTGATCCATTTCCTTTTCTTGGATAACCCATGCCTCTATTTAACTTGAGAGGGTTCTACTTTGTAGAGGGATTTTCGAAAGGAATTTTGGGTTTTTTTTGAGAGATCAAGAATTAAAGGTTTGAGCTAGAAAATTAGTGAGGAGAGAATTTGTGATCTCAGTCCCTCTCTCGGCCTGCTTGGTGTTGCTTGGTAGTCCTAGGTTGATGCTAGTTGGGAGCTGTTGGTGAACTAAGATGGTTGTAGGGCTGGTTGACAAAGATCCACACGTAGAAAATAGTTAAAGGTTGATGTGTGATATTTTGTCTTGTCTGGCTTGGACTAGAAGACCCAAGCACAACCTAAAGACACCTTGATGGTAGGTTTGAAGACTTAGTAAAAAATCGACAAGATTCGGGTGAATGGCTTATAGGCACCCAAGAGTTCAATCGGTCGAGGCATATTGCAGTTGTTCCAATTGGACTCTCAGCCTTTGACCTAGTTTGCCCCTAGCCTTTGGTCAAGGCACATGGTTCCTTTGACACGCCATAGCATCCATGCAAATGGCTCCTTATTCAGACAACACTATGTAGGTGATTATAACTTGGATGCCCGTCCCTAGCAATGGCACGTGGTCCTGCTTGTACCTTATAAACGTGCACAGGTTCTCTATGCGCACAATAGCATCTCATGCCCCCAACAGTCCCTAGTGGACATCTTGAAGGACATGTTGGGGCATCATTGTGAACATTCCATGCCTTCTGACTTTGATAGCTCTACTAGAGCCGCTTGATAGGTCAATAAAGTCGTCTGACTGTTAATAGAAGCGCCTTATTGCGCATGGCCCCTAGTCAGAGCTCGTTACATGTCTAGAACAACACTTCTAGTGAGCATGCTTTGCAACTACCTCCTCCAGGTATAAATATCCCATAACTAGGACGAGGTAAGGGGTTCTAGGTTCAAATTTTGATTCCTTCTTTTGACTCAATTCCACCTTCTTTTTTCAAACCTTTGAATTCATTTCCATTTAAGCATTTCCTTACAAGTTCTCGCTAAAAAACAACACTTTAAAACCTAATCTCTCCTCTAACTTAGGCATCAGAGCGCCCTTAGCCGATCAATTGGGGGTCTTCTAATTGTTTTCTTTCTGTCTATTGTCTACTCCTAGTGTTCCGAACATCATAGTTCAACCGCCATCTAGCTCTTTAGTGGTTCGCCAACCTCAAAGCCAAAAGTAGTGTAGTGGGGTCCAAAGGGGCAAGATTAGTTGGTGCTGTCTGTGGGAATCATCACATTATGTGTTGTTTGTTGGTTTCAGCCACAATCTTCACCTTCCATCTCATGGATCCTTGATGTTGGAGGCTTTTTAGGTCCTCTAGGAGCAACCTGCATGCCTCACTAAGGAGTATAGGAAGGTGTTAGAAGACCAAGTGGTAACCCCACTACCATTGGTAGAAGTGGTGAACCAAATTGTCCCAACACCTCCATCAAGGCCACGTCGATGACTTTCTTTCCAGCCCGTAGAAGAAGCTCCAAACTCTAATGAGTCGTATCACTCGGAGTCGGTACCCTCCACTAGGTTAGTGGAACTCTCAAATTAGCTTGTGGAAGATCGACTGGCGTTGTTGGAAGGGAGGTTGAAACAGATGGAGAATGGTAAGTCACCCCTGCCTAATGCCTTTGTGGGAGTTGAGCAGTCCCTCTTTACCGAAGTAGTTTGGGCCATGCCTATTCCTAAGGGGTTTAAGATGCTTGTGTTTGAGCTGTATAATAGCAATGGAGACTCGGAAGACCATATGCATGCCCTTCAAGACCTCGATGTGTTGAAGGTGCACGAGGAAGTCATGTGTTAGATCTTCCTAACTACAGACACCCCGGATTTTACAGAAAGGTATTAACGGATCCAGAGGAGAGAAGGTGTGATCTTGGAATTGCCTCAATAGCGTTTATGTCAGCCATTGGCTTCCGGTTGTCCCTGGGTGAGTGGTCAATGGACTCAAAGACTACATGACTGACCTCTATTGGGCCAAACGGAACTTCCAATTGGTTATATTTGGCATGGATTTTTGGCATATATAGCTGGTGAAAGTAAGTGGCAGATTTAACTGGCGAAATGTCCTATTTCAGTGCTGAAGTGCAGAAGAGTCTTTGTTGCTACTTGATTTCTTGATTTTCTACTAATGACGGTTAGGATTGGACCTGGCCTTGTTCCTTTCACCTTTAAGGACCATTGTGTCCTTAATCTGGCAGTGAATTCATCGTCTCAAACCCTTGGGGGTCATCAACATCGTCCGTTGGATACCGTTAAGCATCTACAACCTCAATTCACTTTCGGTGCCTATTTAAACCCCATGGCGTCACTTCGAAGGGATCGCCATCATTGCAACCAGCTCCTAAGTATTCTAGCTCCAGACTTCCCTCGGCGATCCAGTTCCAGTGCCACTGCCTCTGATAGCAAGCTTAGCCACTATCGATGTCACTCGAGTTTTGAGGAATCTCCAGAGTTACACGGCACATCACAGGTAAGAATTCAACTTTCCTCTGCTTTTACTTTAGCTTTGTGCGGGTGAGTGTACCGTTGAGCGTCGGATTCCAGAGCTCGATCCCTTCTTCTTCGGTGATCGCTGGACTGGCTGCTACGATGAGGAGCTTCCTTCTTCTTTGGACGTGCCTGAGGTCGGAGGAGGGGTCCCAGAGCCCCTTGTCCTCCGCATGCGCACCGTAGAGGATCTGCTTCCTCCTTCCTCTTCGTCAGTGGTAGGACGACGGCTTACATCGAAGTTCGATTGACATTGGCAATTGGAGCCAAGAGGAAGTGTCTCAATGTGTTTCCCGAGTGAAGGTTCATGCTTGCATGGCTCCTTCGTGTCCCCAACGTCGTGTGCATCTGGATGAAGCTCGTCGACCTCAGATGAAGTCGACCGGCATGTGTCTCGGTGAGGTGGACTGAAGGAGGGGACTATCGGTCGTTGCTTTGATCTGAGCATGAGGAATTATTTTTCTTTCGCTCCTTTTGCTTCTTTGGTGTTCCTTTTCCATTCCCCGAGCCTCATCGCATCTTTGTGGACCTCGTCTTATTTTGCCGTGGTCGTCGGCATGTTCTTCGTTGAGGAAGGCGGAGGTCGGATTCCCGTGAGCCGTTTTCCCTGTTGGATGTGTGAATGAGCTTCCTATGCATCTTTTTTGCTTCTCTGGTCGAGCATCTAGTCATTCGATCTCGTTTAGTGGAGGATTTAATCAGAGCTTAGCAACTGGATTGATGACGGATCACGCGGTTCCCGATGGCGGTGGAAGTTGGCGATTACAAGCGGCAGTTCTAGCTAACGGAATTAGTTGGTGAAAATCGTCGACGTGGGGCCCAGAGATTCAGGAGGTTATAACTAATTCTTGGCTTCTTGATTTCACTAATCTTTGATTTCTTAGATTTCCTTAGAAATCCCCACTCAATCCTGCGGGATATAATCTTTTGGCATGATCTGCCAAAAATGCCTTTTCTTTGCAATTTTATCATTTCTCCCATACTTTCTGATTTTAACGATTTTATGGCTTGATTTGGATTTTCATCACCCGAGGGCGTATATTAACAGACTTGACAATGCGGACATGGACTCGGTTGAGGATTGTTTTTTTCTTATTTGATTTTCTTGGATTTTCCTAATTTCTGTTGTTTTGTATGACACTTTCTGAACTTTTCTGATTTTTACATGATTTACCTCATCGTCGAAGGACGTATAGTAAAGCGGCATTTTCAATGCCTACATTGTCCCTTCGATTATTTTCCCTATCATTTCTCTTTTATTCGTTGCTTCTTGGAGATTTGTCATATTTTCGCATTCATCTTAGGCATGTGCATTAGAAGTGGACAAGTAAACACACATTAGATAATGACCAAGCGGTTAACCTTGAAAGACCAAATTCTTCGGGCGTATAGGGGTACCTAACATCTTCCCCATGCGTAACAAGAATCCTTACCCTTTCTCTGGTCCGCAATGGCTAAGTGTTGCATCCATTAGGTATGGAGCATACATACATTCATTTGCATCATTTTCTTGCATTTATATGCATCTTGGTTTTCCTCGTTTTTCCATTAAAAGATTAGGTGGTTACTCCTTTTCCTTATCATTTTTCTTATTTTTCTTTGGTGTTTCTGAGTCAAGTCTCCTTCCTAGGATTCACCATTTTCATCGTGACTATATCGGGATTCTTCGTGTGTTTCCACGCATCGAGGAGTCATGCAAGGTTCCACCGGCATGGTCACAGGAACTGGCGACTCCGTTGGGGATAACCAGATTCTGGCTTTCGTGTTTGTTTTCTTGCTTGCTTGGTGTTGTTTTATACACTTTGTGTTTGTTTGCTTGTCCTACTTGTTTGTACATACTTGACTGTACATGTTTTTTTGTGTCATTTTACACGATTGCTATGTCACCACACATACACATGATTTGATTCATGCCTTTTGTTATGATGTTTGCTTCCTTTTTTTCACCTACCTGATAACACAACACCAGCACATGCTATACTCATGCCTTTTGCTTGTAGGTTGAGTGTTTGGATGCCATGATTGTGTGTTTTCTTTCCTTTCTATGTTTGTCATGATTAATAGAGTAGAGACATGTTTGTTTCCCTTCCTACTTAAAATAAAACACACAAATTCAGATAAACAAATAATAAGGCATAACTAGAGACAAATGTTCACAATCCCCTCTAGTTTAATAAAGCGCAAGTAAAAGATGTCAAGCATATGTGCATGAATGATCATTTTAGAAAGCATGCATCTCCTCCTCTCTTGTGTCCACCTATAGTCTGCAAAGGACAATTTTGGTCTCTCATTCTATTGCTTCGGTGTAGGACGTGTAACCATTCTGTCCCTTCTTTTGTCTGAGGTCTTGTTGGTGTTAGTAGAGGGTATAGCTCACTGCTACTGTAGGAGACGAGGCCACCAATGCACCACTCGATCACTGCCTGCGCTTTGGCCAGGATTTAGAACGTGGACCTTTCTTTTCTAACCAGAGTCAAAACTTAAACCCATGAGTGCGTCCCGTGTGGTTAGCCTTAGGTGGGTCATGCATGGTGAAAGAGTGCATATTAGAAGCATTCATGTGCATGTGTGGCATTCATGCCACCCTAACAAACAATTGCATAGTTCACATGTTTCTTCTTTTATTTTGTCTCTGTCTTTTCTTCTTCGCTCACAAACTAGTTTTTTTCCCTTTTTTGATCACAGTGTTCCGTGTGCGAGTTCCTAGGCTAGAGCCTAGGAAATCCTTTCAGTAACCTCAGTCTTGAGGCATTGTTCTTGACCGTCTTTCCTCAAGCTATCCATCACTTCTGACAATAGCTCCTCGTAGGTGTCATCCCCCGGTTTGCAATCACAGTCCCATCCTTACTTGCTCACGATCCATTATGGCTCAGCAAGCTTTTGAGACCTTTGTACCAGCTGCTTTGGAGGGGATCTCTGTTTCCGCCCCTCCTTCCTCCCTCATCTTGACATCTATCACTTCATCTACTCTCCATGACGGCCACTTTCAGGTACATGGAGCTCCTTGCCCTTCAGTTTTGGGACACTGGCAGACCCTGATTGGTTTGGAGCCCGCGACTGAGGTGGTCACTGTGATCACTACAAGGACACCTGATCTGATAATGTCTTGTCCTTTGATTGGCTCAACCCCCTTTGACACACAGTTGACTGCGATTGCCTCCTTTGTAGGAATCCAACCGGTCTGATTTTTGAACTTCCAGCCTCCTTTGACATCCTTTCTGCTTGCTCTTTCGACCCACGGTACCACTACTAATGGCTTTGCTACTGCGCTGTCCCAGCAGCTTCTGGCCCTTGTACAGAAGCTACAGAACATGGCCTTTTCTTTAGATCCTACTTTGATTACCTCTATCTTTCCCATTCTTGAAGTTCCGCATCAGCCAGCTCAGGCATTCCATGCTGCACCTGTCACACCACCACTGCACCTATCGCCATAGCTCCTCGCTGCTACGGCGACAGACGCCACTTCTCTGTCGTTACCATCATCACCACTATATACACATCATGTTCCTCCATCTGTTGGTGGCCAACCTTTTGGGTTGGCAGGAGCATAACGACTTGCAAACTATACCGGTGTAGCAATTATTACTCCCACACACAACATCACGTCCAGCATAGCATAATGCTGCTCATGTACCTCTGCATCAGATTCAAGCCCCAGCATACATGCCACCGCCTACCACACACATGCACGGGTACGCTGGACATCAAGCCATGACACCAGGTGGCAAGATGATAGATACGGAGGGGAACATGGGTGCTATAAACACAACGTATGCGAGACCTGCCCCAGCTATGCAGTCAACATCAGCAGCAACCCCAGATGCTCTTTTCACCAGGTTGAGTGATTTGGAAAGAGCACTACAGTTAGTGTAGGGTGGGGATCGTCAGTCTTACACTTTTTGGGACCTCTGTTACTTTCTAGAAGCTGTACTCCCTTCAAATTTTCATATCCTGAAAATTGAAAAATACAATAGTAAAGGCTGCCCAGTTTCACATCTTAGGGTGTATTGTGGTGATCTCGCTCAGTTGTAGGTTGATGAGAGGCTGCTTATTCACCTCTTCCAGAAGAGTGTCACAAGTCCAGCTTTGAAGTGGTTGACATATCTGGATATGACCACTATTAAGACCTGAAGTGACCTTAGCCATGCTTTTCTGGAGCACTATTCATTCAATTTCGACATGGCCCCAAAGTGAGAGGACCTAGTTGCTACTAGGCAGAAGCCCCACCAACCATTTGGGAAGTATGTTGGGCGCTGGCGAGTCCTTGCTTCGCAAGTTCACGATAGACCCTCTAATGAAGAGTCTATCGAAATGATAATCCAAGGAACGTAGCCAGCCATAAGGGCCCTGTTGAGCATTCAACCCATTTCCACTTTTGCATCTCTGATTAAAGTTGACACTTGAGTCGAGAGCTTACTGCATAGCGGAAGTTTTCCTACATAAGCAGCATTCGCCACTCGAGTCGAGAGCTCACTGCATAGCGGAAGTTTGCCTGCATAAGTAGCATTCGCCAAGCAGACCATGGCTTCGAACCACAATGGAGGGACCAATAATAGAAGCGATAGCAGCAATGGATCTAACCCAGAATATTCACAGAGGAAGGACACCGTCAAGAATGCTATGGCTTATGTAGGAGCTCCTGTTATGCCGATTAGCGTCGTGAGCTCGCCAGCACCGTATTAGGTAGTTTATACCCTTGCATCTAGGGCACCACGCACATCACAAACCACCACCACCGCTGAGCCAGTATACCAACCCACACCAGCAAGGCAAGGGCGCAATCTAGGATCAAGGCCGCCTCAACGACTTGAAAGGGATTACACCCCTCTGGTTGAGCCATTGAGTGCCGTATTTCCCAAGGTTGCGTCACTCTTGAAGCTTCCAAAAGTTCGCCCGTCGTCGAATCCACTTCCGTGGTGGTATAAAGCGGATTTATACTGCAGTTACCACAGAGTCGCGGGGCACTCTATAGATAACTGTTTCACACTCTGGAGTGCAATTCAGGACTTGATTGATCAGAAGATCATCATCATCAACACACAGGAGGCAAAGTCTATGCCAGCTACAGCGACACCACATTCTTCAGCGTCTGCACATAGCAATATAGTCAACTGGTCCTTGCCTGAGCACGCAGCCGAAACTTCGGGAGTCCATCTTGTTTTGTCTGTTGAGTCTCTTCCATCATAGTTTGACCCTTCCCTTCTCATTCATGATAGCTTAGATCCTTTTCCCTACCAGCTTTACCTATCTTTTGTTGAAGCTTTCAACTCTATAGTTAATATGATTTAGCTAATTGCCAGACCGAGATGCGCAGCCACTAAACTTACCATGCAATCCACTTCATCATCAATCAGTTTGCTAGCTAGGCCAAAGCTCGACGTGATCCAGAAAATGTCAATACCCACTTCATCAAATACACGTACCCCGGTCCCAATTGAATTGAAGGCCCGTACACCTGTGGTCATTAATTTGACATAAGATACTCATCGCATGTCTTACAGCTATGCCACGGAAAAGTGCACTGAGATAACACAATCAGGATGGGTGTACAAGGCCTCGATTTCAGCTAGCAAGCCCACTGCTTCATCATCCTAACTAGAGAGCCAGATTCCCAATCTTGTTCTCGAAGAAGTAGCTCCAAGAGCCAATCCCGTCACTACCAAAAAGGACCCACCTGTAGCAGACATCACAACCCAATTAAAGAAAGTTAAAGCAGATATTTCCATTTGGGACCTAATTCATACATCAGTTGAACGTAGGGAGGCTTTCCTTCAAGTTTTTCAAGCCGCTCATGTTTCCCCAACTATACAACCATCAGCCTTGGAAAATATGGTAGGAATGGTAGCTGCACCACAGGTGATTTTTTTCTCCAGTTCAGAATTACCCCCGGCAGGGACTAATCACAACCAACCCCTGTTCATCATGGTGCAATTCCAAATTTTTTGCATTCCTCTTACTCTATGTATAATGGTGTCAGCATAAACATCTACACCTTGCAAACAGCAAGTCAGATCAGATTCAAATTCGAGAACATTACCCCGACTGTAAAGGGAATGACGACATTTGACAACACATACCATGATGCTTTAGGGATTTTGGTTATTCCTATGATCATTGGTCCTGTCTGTTTCGAGGTAGAATTTTATGTTGTCAGCCTTGAGCTATCCTTCAATCTCCTGCTTGGGTGCCCTTGGCTCCACAAGCATCAGGTTATCCCCTTGACTCTTCATCTAATGATTAAGTTCCATTGGAACAATGACATTGTTGTTGTAATGGCAGAAAATCTTGAAAAGGAGAAAGTCGAGGCAGTCTCTTCGTTGTCTCCCCAAACTATCCATTTTGACCCCAAGCCTTCTGATGAGCTTTACCGAGTTGACCGCTTTGAACCTGTCAATTTCATTCCGATTCTTGAGCGCACCAGCCATTTGACCGCTTTTGGCAATCCTTTTATGATGGTCGAGAATCTTTGTCAGAGGTGGTAGTACGAGAGAGGAGCACCTCTGGGGTAGAATGGCCAAGGAATCGCCAAGCCAATCATCGTGGAGAAAAGACAGGAGTTTGAAGGACTAGGATATAGATGGAAGCCGTAGGATGGGTTCTCGAGGAATCGTAAGTTTCAAATTTTTTTTATTCCACGGGATTTAACTAACTTTGTGAGTGTAGGATTTCTAGATCCCAATCAGAATCTAGTTGTTGCAGAGTTTGAACAGAATGAGCCAACCAGTGGATCAGAGTGGGTATGTGTTGAGGACTATTATTCTGAGGAAGAGGTTGTGGATCGCATAACAAGTCCAACATCATCCTTTCCTCCAAGGACAGCAAGGCTTGCGTTGCCATCTTCAGAGTTGGTTGTAGTTATAGTTTCAGTAAAAGCACTTTTAGCCGCAGTTTCAACAACAAAGTAGTCAGCTTTGACAAAGTCGCAGTCAAATCAGCTGAAATCGCTTGAGGTGTGAGAGATCACCAGTGCATACTATGTGGATTTTGCTTTCAATGAAGAGGAAGGAAATGCTGTAGTGGCACAAGTTGACAGTATACTCAGTGATTTGGAAGTTCTATTCCAGGAGCAGTTGGCAACGCTGGCGGAAGACGTAGAGAGTGAACTCAGGCACAGGTATGGAAAAGCTATAATTCCAGAATGCATTGCAGAGCAGACAATTCTACAGGGTCAGTTTATCATCATGGCCTTAGAGGGAGACAGACCGGTGAATGCTTGACCAGAGGAGTTCATCTCCAATCAGCCGGGAGGCAGGTCTAGTTGGTATTACCAGTTTCGACCCTACTTGAGCAGTAGGGTCCAAAAAGAAAGAAAGATCCTGAGTTAGGCTCAGGAACGAATGTAGGCAGCAACACTCACATTAGTCAGTTAGAGGATAGCTGCCCACCTTTCACACACATTGTACATACCACCCAAGAAAACTAGAAAATTAAAAATAGTTCTCCACACAATAAGGTTGTGGAAGTAGTGGGACAGCCAGGGGCATTTATAAGTTTGAAAGCATTAGAATCTGAGATTGTCAGAGGTGCTTACAAAAAGACAAGAGTAACAGTGACCAATCTTCAAGTTCTTGATGAAGAATGCACAGATCCACTAGAGTGATGAGTGCCAAGAAGCTTTTGATAAGATTAAGAGGATTTTGGTAAGACCACCAGTCCTAGTTCCTCCGACACCAGGGCGTCCTCTTTTGCTCTATTTGTCAGTAACACAACATTCAATGGGTGCAGTCCTGGGTCAGCATAATGAAACAGGTCGTAAAGAAAGAGCTATTTATTACTTGAGTAAGAAATTCAATAATTATGAAGTTAAGTACTCTGCAATCAAGAAGGTCTACTTATCCCTTGTCTGGGCCACACAACGCCTGAGGCATTATATGATGGCATATTCTTTTCTACTGTTGTGTTGACATGATCCTATGAAATACTTGTTCCAGAAGCCAGCGCTGGTGGGCAGATGTGTTAACTGCCAGGTGCTCTTATCTCAGTTTGATATCACTTTTGTTACTCAAAATTCTATGAAAGGATAGGCCATGGTAGATCACTTTGCAGATTTACCTTTACCGGAGTATCATCTCCTGCAGACTCAGTTCCCCGATGAGGATATACTGTTTGCCATGGAAGGGGATGAGTCAGAAGGCCCCCATGACAAAGAGAGTTGGCATCTCTATTTTGATGGTGTAGTTAACAAGTGAGGCATGGGTATTGGTGTAGTATTGGAGACACCGCAAGGCTTGATGATCCCACTTGCTCGAAAGTTGACCTTTGTGTGCACCAACAATGTGGCGGAATATGAGACATGTATTCTTGGATTGCTAGCAGCATTAGAGCATGGTGTGGAGAAGTCGCATGTACATGGCGATACCATGTTGGTCATCTCATAGGTTAATGGTAATTGGAAGACGAATGACTTGAAATTGGTACCTTATCATACCCATCTTCTAAAGCTAATGGCCGAATTTATGGAAATACGTTTTTTTTGTTGGATCGAAAGGCTTCCCTAGAGGAGGGGTGAATAGAGAATTTTAATTTTTAATATCAAATTTCCTGATTTTAATTAAAAGTTAATCTAAATGAAGTGTAATGACAAAGTGTACAAGCAACTGATAATAAGCATACAAATTTGAGGGCTAAGGATAATACATGCACATGAAGAGGATGAGAGAAATCGAATACACAACCTATTTATAGTGGTTCGGCCAAACCCCTGCCTAGTGCACTCCTCAAGACCCTCTTGAGATTTTTCCCTTTATACTTAAAACAATAAAATACTTACTTGTGTTGGCTATCCCACCAATCCAATAAGTGCTCCTTCCACTTCTCGTTCCCCGAGAAGCTAGAGCCTCCCCTTGTAGCTTTACAACTTGTGACTTTCTTCTCATAGTGCGCTTTTACAAATAAATTACAATATCGCTTGTGAAGAGAATGTGAGACAGAGTTTGAGCACGGAAATAGAGATTTACAAGTATATGAATGTGATGTATCTATCAAGGCTAGTAAAGGTCCTATTTATAGCCATAAGACCATCAAAAAAATGTGTCTAACGACTAGAAAACGGTCATAAACGGTTAGTCAATCGATATGCTGTTTTGACCACTGGAATGCCATTTCATTCTTCAATCAGCAACTCTCGGGCAATTCAGTATGCCGGAATTCTCCTGAAACGGTATACCGTTTTAGCCCAGTATGTCGTTTTATCGTCAGCTTTATCTCCTCAGCCTTTTTCGGAGTTCCGTTGCTTGTGTCGATTTTTCCTGCCTTGGTATGCCGTTTTTCTCTGGTATGCCGTTTCTTGATTCTTCATCTTTAATTTCGGAGTACCGTTTTGTATACCGAATTTTCCTGTATCGGCATACCGATTTTCCTTCGGTATGTCGATTTTGATACTTCATATATTTTACAACTAATTTCCCAAGTATGACTTTACATATTCATTTACAACATATTATAAGGTTTGCATGACATATGCATATACATATACATATACATTTCTCAACCAATTTGTCAAGTGCAACTTTACAACATATCATAAAGTTTGCATGACTCAAGTATTTTCTTCAACCTTTTTCTTTCATGAGAATATACAAAAAATTCATTAGTCAAGTGTAATCATCAAAACACAATATAATTCTAACAATCTCCCCATTTTTGATGATAATAAAATCGAAATCTCAATTATGAGTTCTAATCATATAGGATAAGAATTTTCAATAATTTGGGGGGGGGGGGGGGGGGGGGGGGGGGGGGGGGGGGGGGGGGGGGGGGGGGGGGGGGGGGGGGGGGGGGGGGGGGGGGGGGGGGGG
>JAMKQA010145704.1:0-22051 GCA_024699735.1 Posidonia australis | reverse complement strand
TCATTACCTGTGGTCTTTAAACCCACACATTCTTTCATGGTCTTTGTACCATGCAATCACCCCTCACACGGGTCCATATTCATACACAGAAGCCATGCTTCAATATCTCATGGAAAACATCATTAAAACAACATGCTTGCATGCATTATTTTACATGTCATTCCATGCATTTCATACATTTATCATGTATTTATCCATATTTAATCATCATTTTTTTTCTATGCATTTTCAATTTAACTCAAAGCTCTGATTCGGCATACCGAATCTCGTTCTGGTCAACCGAAATTCCCTGATTCGATCGACCGAAACATTTCGGCATTCCGAAACCCTATCAGCTAAACCAGTCCTCCATTAGAACGGTCGATCGAAATCACCCGGTCGTTCGAAATCCCCTGATTCGGTCGACTGAAATGCTTCAGTCGTCCGAATCAGTGATCCAGGGAACCAACTGGGAGCATTTCAGCATACCGAATCCAATTCGGCATACCGAATTTCTGCGATTGCAGAAATCTCCCCACTTTTCTCTGTTTCTTCTCCCCAAAGTGGGAGTAAGGATCGGACCCATCTAACATGTCACAAAAATTACCAATAAAACATGAGGTGTAGACCTTCAAGTCTACTCCAAAACCCCCTAAACAAAACATGAATCCATTAAGCATGCTGTTCTATGGAAAATCACAAAGGCACAAGACTCATTCAACACAACTGTAGCATGCTTCAAGAATCCTCACAAAAATCATACAAAACACCCACGAATCAACATGATATCAACATAATCACATTATTCTTCTCATTCCCATCATTTCTCTCATTTTTGCATGATTTTTAACATGATTTCCATGATTTTCCCTCTAAACCCAACATGCCTCAACCGAGGAAGCAAAACAAAAGGGGAATGCGTACCTGGCACCGGTGAGCTCCACGCGTGCTTGACGTGCTCCGGCGAGGCCTGATGCAAGCTCTCCTCAGCTCGCACAACCTCCTCTGGGCACGAAGTCTCTCTTGCACGCGACTCACGCCAGACTCTTCTTCCCACGGCCTGCCGTTCCCCAACGCAGCCTCTGCACCTCCTCTTAACACCCCCGACGCCTGCCATCCCGGAATCCCACCGACGTCCACCAGCTACGCGTAGCTCTGGACGGAGGGGACGGGACGAGCAGCTTCTCCCCCGCTAGGTTTCACGAGATACGGAGAAGCGGGTGCGGGTCACGGGCACCGCTGGCTCTCCTCACATAGGGGTTGGGCTCCTTTGACCAAGTCCAACCCCAAGCCCAAGTGGGTCCATCACAAGCACGGGTCCCAATGTGGAACCGACCCACTAGTCAAAGAAAACACACCACAGGGGAGAAACCAGGGGCACAAAACACAGAGGGAGCCCACAGCCAACAAACACAAACTGGATTTACTATTAATAAACCATACACAAATAATTAAAAGAAATTCCATGGTTTATATTAAATGGAAAAACCAGGCACAGATGTTACAATAACCATGGAAGGTAATTTGGGTCAGTGAGTCTCTCAAAAGTACTACTCAGATTCTTCACAAACGAATCACGAGATACCATATAGACTGAAAAATGACAATAACAATCCAAAAATATGCGTTGAAAATAGGAGTACATGAACCAAACTGCTCACCAAACAAGGTGGATGTGATGTATCCACACCCACCGACGATTGAAGACGACGGAGAGGCCTAGGACATGGCCTAATGGGCTGGACTGCCTGAGAAGAGGGGCGGGACAGCCTCTACGATTTGCAAGGATGGATAGAGGGACTCACCAACGGCTTAACATGCACTAGAGAGCCCCTATCTGCCTGTGTTTCGGTTGGGGAGGGCAGGTGGTGGGCTTGGAGGGCCGAACAGCTACCGGTGAAGGCCTACAGACCTAGACGACGTGCGGGAATGGGTTGGACAGCCCCCCGCTAGTGCCGGACTGCTAGAATGGGCCTGGGACTAGCCGAAATCTTGCCCAGAAATCTGTACAAGCCGGCAAATGGGTGGACTAAGGCCGACGGAGGGGTGGGCTGGGACCGATGGAGGCTAGTGCCTGGGTAGAAGTCTGCCCAGGGGTTTGGAAGGCCAACGGTTGCTTGGCTTGATGCTAGTGGCTGTTGGGAGAGGGTGGTTGAGGTGGAAAAGAAAGGGAAAAAAACCTAGGTTTCAACCTCACTCTGATACCATGTAGGAAGAGAGATTGGAAGAGAATAAGCATGATCTATTGAGTAGTTAAGGTTACACATATATATAAGGTGATTAGACACCATTGGGTAAATGGATATTCAATAATCCGATTAACCTTACATTAAATATAACCCATGTACTCTAACAGAGGTTAATTGCCATTTTATATGAGAAGAGGTTATGAGTGAGAGAATCTACATAACTTACATTTTGTCTGCTAAAGAGATTGTTGACATCTTTATGAAGCCTCTGACATCTATTGTTTCCTTTGTGTGCCAAACTAAGACTTTTTTATTCATATGCTATAACTCGAGGAGTGTTAGAAATATTGGTTATTCTATTCCTAAGTTGTAACATACACATAGGGGTATTTCCGTATTTTTGCCCACTCCAACAAAAGGAGCCTAGGGCTAACCTAATGTAATATCTCTCTATTTTCTTTCAACGTAACCATCAACAACATCGATAGGAAATTAGCACACTATTCTTTTGACAACAAACATAATATTCTCCTAAACCACACTAATCGATAATTAACTATTGAATTCTAAACTTAACTATGGCTCTTCCTAGGTTACCTTAATGATCAAGAAGCGACAACTTTAACCATCAATGAAGAAGGATGGCTGCATACAGGCGATCTATGTTTCATTGACAAAAGAGGACTTGTGTATGTGGTTGACAGAATAAAAGAGCTCATAAAATACAAAGCTTATCAGGTCCATTTAATTTGTAATTTGCTAATTACAGATGAGAGTAAACATATTTCATGATTTATCTGTACATGTTTCAAAATTATAGGTGGCACCAGCTGAGTTAGAAGAGATTCTTTCCACCCACCCAAATGTCACTGATGTTGCAGTTCTACCGTAAGTAAACTAATAATTCATGCATAGTTTTTTTTTTTAAATAATACATTGCAGCAGTTTCTGTTTAAATGATGTGGCTATGAGGTTCAGTTTCTGTTTAAATGATGTGGCTATGAGGTTCAGTTTCCATTGTGAACAAAGTCTTTGCTAGTGGAAAAATTCTATGACACCAGAAGAGAGGAAAAATCCCTGCAAAGTCATAATAAAAACTGCTAGTGTATATGTGAAGTTTTCTTCTTACGATTATTTTGCAAGCCACCACCTAAATCGGATCTATTTAAATTTTGTTGGTTATGATCATTCTTATCTTATGGTAATTCAGTGAAACTGTGTTGCCTAAGAAATGGTTTTCTTACAGGTATCCTGATGTGGAAGCAGGAGAGATCCCTATGGCATGTGTTGTGGGAAGGGAAGGAAGCAAAATAAATGAAAATGATATCATTTCTTTTGTGGAAAATAAGGTGCAAATTTCTCTACAAATAAAATATTCAATTCTAGCAAAAATAGAACAAAAACTTAAAAGTATGAAATCAAGGTAATCTAATGTTCAACAGCATTTATAAAAGAGCTAATATCGTTGTATTTGATGCCTATTACAGCATCTTTATACTGGGTAGGAATTGGCCTCGATTGAACAGTAAACCCTAATCAAAAGACACTCAAGAACTAAGAAAAATTATATAATAAAAGAACAATAATAAATGAAACAAAACAACACATTGGAAAACACATAGGCAAAAACCAATAAATAAATTGATCTACATCATTGATGAGTAAATGTAAACACGTTTGATAATAAACCTCAAAAGAAAAATCTACAAATACATGTATATTTGTCGACACATACTGCAAAATTTAAAAAGTCAAATTCATTATATAAATTAATCTAATATGTGATATTAGTCAAATACGTGATAATAAATTGTCAGATTATGGTTTCATCTACCTTTCTATGAAAATAATGTGATAAAACATTAGAACGAGTTTTTGGGTAAAATGCTCTCACCTTGATCCAAGCTGGGGTCAAGGTGACTACTTATAATTGTATTACTTGGACCAACTCTTCCATTAACTCGACCAATTAATATTTTGCTCCTTTTTTGTTAGGTGGCTCCTTATAAAAGGATAAGGAAAGTAATGTTTGTAGACTTCATTCCAAGATCTGCAACCGGCAAGATTCTGAGGAGACTTCTCAACGAGAAAAACACACACTACACTGACTTAAAAATCACCTCAAGATTATAGTTTGATTTAAGCTATTCATACATAGCTGCAATATTGTAGGGTAAAACATTATTCTTTATAGGTATGATTTGAACGGTTCACATGTTCCCTGCACAGAGTTCAGAAACAGTAGTTTACTTCTTCTTTTTCTTTGTTTTATTATTCTCTGAACATTTTGGCAGTTGGTTAATTTTATGTAATAGTTACAACTTTGATTTTTCTTTTTCTTGGTGTGTTGGTTGTTCCTCAACTTTGAAGTAATAGCGGTAATGGCTAAGCTCTCTTTTGTCTTAGATTCTGCTCCAGATGTCAATGTCTGCTTTGATGATTACCTTGTATCATTAACTTTCCATAGAAATCCATGCTCTACTTAAACTTTGCCAAAAGGGTATGTATGATGAATTTCATATATTGTTCATTATCAAACAAAGATGACCAAGTGAACTTGGCATGCTACATCTTACCGTTTTAGTATTTCTTACATGCTACATCTTACCGTTTTAGTATTTCTCTAAGATTTCAACATTGATACTGATACCTCACATATTATAGGTCTAATATTTGTACCATTATCTCTTAAATATGGTTCTAAATGTCGATTTCGTGTCGAACTTCGATAAATTGAAAAATAGACACGTGTCGGGAAAATATCGATATGTCAGAATCTTGTCGGTGGAAACACACTAAAAAAAATTTACATTTGTTCAGAAAACTTCCATTTCGATATTGTGTCGGAGTCATGTCAATAAATTGAAAATAAGACATATTAGAGAAATTTCGTTGACACACGTAGATATTTAGTACCATGCTCTTAAACATTAGGCATATGATCCAAACCATTACTTGCAATACCTAAAGACTAGGCTCACAAATCACAACTGTAGTGCTATACCTTTTTCAAAACAAGTCATTTAGTCACAACAAGTTCAATTCAAAATGGAAGCAAGAGACAGTGAATGCAACATAATTATAACATCCTTAAAGATCTTAAACTAGTCATTATGAGCACCATCCAAATTCCAATTTCATAACCCTGCAATACAGATTTTCTTAAGATTTGGAAATCCTCAACCTCATGTCCCAACAAAGCTAGTTCTAAAAACTCACATGGCTCGACATCTGATACATGTGCCTAGCTGTGAGTCTGTGACAAAGGTAGTTCTAAAAATTTACGTGGCTCTGAACAGCTGACACATGTACCAAACTTTTGTCTTCATTACAAATTCTAATTAAAAACAAATATACATTAGTTCACTAAATAATCCCTTAATTGTGGAAGTAGAATACTATATAATTTTGCACCTGAGCACTTTCTAATACTTAAGCATTAAGTTTATAAAAAACTATGCGTTTCAATGTTCTAAATGGTAATATATATCTAATTACATAGTAAGAGATATCTAGTACAGGGTCTTTCATATAGCTGATATGTACCATTAAGGTTTTTAAAAACAAACACATCAAAAGGCTGTAAGATGTACACGTTAAAACTTGACCTTGGATAATTGGTTGTTATTTGATCACAACAATTGCCACATTTTGACGAGCAACAGATACGCTCATCTTTTTCCATTTTATATTCCCCCATTTTTTGAAAAATATCAAACAAACACCCTTCTAGTCAATGTGTGGAGGTCAACCTAGGCATAGTTTTCCATATCTCAACCCAGCAATCCTGAAGATAGATACATTCTTTTAATAGAACAAAACAAAACTGTGATATCTTGGCATGAAAGTGAAAGCTTTAATTTAGAATAAGATGTCTCAGATGTTGAGGGTATTTCTATAATAATATTAAGCATAATCACAAATTTGATAGGGAACACCAATTTTCTCGCATAAGTTGAAAGGGTGGTGTTTCTGAGCTATTACTAATAATGTCACTAAGACAAAGTTCACAAAAAAGGTTTATTGTGAGAGTTCTTGAGTGATAAAGCTGGAGCCCATAGCAAAAATGATAAGTGAGATGATATTTGATAGCCATCCTCGCTTGTTACACAAATACATGGAACAACAAAAGAAAGCATGTGTTTATTTATCATACAATTCCCAAATCATACTCAGGTCAACATTACCTCCAGAGAGAATAATCCCAATATTTTTACCGTCCATCCAAGTTTGATTATGTCGAAACTCCTCAGATAAAACAGCAGCAAGGCCAACTGCAGCACTAGGCTCTATTGCCACCTTCAGAATTTCATAACACAGTCTCATGGCATTCACAATCTCGAGGTCATCTACAGTAATTACATCATCAACTAAATCCCGCACTATGGGCCTGGCTAACAGATAGCAAACATGAAATGAGGTTCTCAATCAAGTCACACATGATAAAAGATGTGAAAAGTTCGAGGAAGCAAGCATTGCTTTGTGTCTATAAAAAACATGGAGAAGAAAGAAATGCAACTCACACCCTCCCTCGACATGTTTTTCAATTGTATCAAAGTAGTAGCTTGAAATTTTTTGTATGATGCATCACTTTAAAATAATGAATCAATGAACAGAAGTCTCCCAAGAATAATATAACTTTTGTAACTTTGTACCATCCCTATTTCATGCTCAAAGTGAAAGTATGTGTATATACCGTATAGACAGGTAACATAAGAAGACTAAGAAGTAGGATAGATACCCAAAGAGTTTTAATGACCGTTTTAATCCCAAGGTAGTTAGTGGTAATTGACAGAAGGAAAACAAATCATCAACTGCACAGGATATCAAGCCTTAAAGGGTTATTCATACAATACGGTTCAACTCCTACTCTAACTTCCTTGAATAACTTTCAATGACCAACCCCCTCCTGTCATGCATCCTTGACACAATTTAGAACTAGATTAATCAATCTAAAGTTACTAACTATTCAAGATAAACTATCCAAAAGGAAGCTAAAAGACTCTCTAAATTCTTTTGTATTTGATTTATCTATCCAAAGGATAACAAAAGCTCCATGAGCATGTAGTTTGTGATCTAACGACCTACCATGTCAGATCTCCCAGGAAAGCTCGAAGACCATCTGCAACAGTATCAACTTTATCTAGGGTAATAATTTTTCCTGCTGCCTTTGATTGAGCAGCATCATTTGCACCTTTAGGTTCTGCAGCCAAGACACGAATAGCAGGGTTAGTAGCCTTAGCTGCCAAAGCAATACCAGAGATCAAGCCACCACCTGTTTTTAGATTAAGAAAAAGAGCAATTTGTGAGATGTTAATAAGACACTGAGAAACTGAAATTATCAGGAAAATAAGAATATCAAGTACACAAACCACTTATAGGAACAATTATGGTGTCAAGTTCTGAAACTTGCTCCAAAAGTTCCAATGCTATAGTGCCCTGCCCGCTGAAAAAGCATCAAATAATATAGGACTTCAATGATAACAGTAAGATACTAAATAATCAGATGGTCGGGAAATTCTAACCAAGGAAGCACCTTCTATTTATCAGGCTTAATGTAGAAGGGATGAATAAGAACTTTATTGCTAAAATCAAATTACATGCATCACAGTTACAGATGTCTAATATTGAGAAACCAATAAATTAATTAAAGAGCAAATAGAGAAGCATAACTATTATTTAAAAAAAAAGAGACCTTAGATGATAAATTGGTATGAAAGGAGAAGTTATCAAGTCCTACAACAACATATGATGTCGGTACGTTCTGCTTGCATATAATTTATGGTAACAAAGAAAGGTTTACGTGATGGAAAATTATACTAGATCAAGAAAGTGACGATTAAGGTAGCCTTCATTCAGAAAAAAATAGATCTTTAGTTTGAGAACAGATTTTTTATATGGTTTTACTTATCAATGTCAATATGCAAGAAAAACTGTAAGATGTTAGAATATTCTTATTTCAGTTCATCTTGATTGCATACATTTGTTGGTAAAAACTAACTTTGATTTACATAACCTTACACTAGAACAATAAGATAATAAAAAATATTCATTCAAGAAAAACATATAGGAAATGTTTGAGAGGTGCATATTTTAACATGACTAATTTGTTTTTATGTAAAATTGTGTATATGCAACAAGAAGTTATTAAAGGCAGAGGAACCTTCAAGAAGTTGTATAGCCAAAATACCAAATAAATCTATTAACTGTCCTAGACTTTCTTGATCTATTATTCTTGTACAAAAATTGGCATCAGTTGTATAAGAACAGGTTATTTAGTATAGGTCAAAGTTTGTTAAAGCATCATAAATTGACAGAGGAAAACTATCGATAATAAGTGGTGCTAGCAAAAGCTTTGTTAGGATTAAAGGAAAGAAGCAAAAGGTCTCATTTCATTCATGGACTGCAGTTACACATATAGGGTATGACAAAAACCTTAAAATAAATGAATATCTAATAATCCTTATACCCACTAATGTCTTAATACATAATATAACTAATACTCCTTCTCAAGCTAAAACATACATGTCTATCATGCCCAGGTTAATACATAGGGACTCAAAAACACTTACACTCAAACTATTGATGAAGATATCAACAAGCTGCTCCGATGACTGAGTGTAGAACGTAGAAATAACTCCTTTTATTACCATATCCCACACATAATGACAGTTAACTTCTATGTGCTTTGTACGCTCATGAAAAGTAAGATTATTGACAATGAATATGGTAGTCTGATTATCAAAATATATTGAAATAGGCTCCTTAATAGTAAAACCATGCTCTAGTAAGCGTGACCCGATCCACACCATCTTACAAACTATTTGAGCCATGGACCTGTACTTCACCTCTGTAATAAATCAAGACACTACATTTTTCTTTCTTGCTACGCCAGGTGACAAGATTACCTCCTACATATGTACAAAAATCTAATGTAGACTTTCTATCTCCTCGATCACCTACATATTCTAAATTTAAGTAAGTCCTAATCTACATATAGCCATTCCTCCTATAAACAAAGCCGCTTCCTAGAACCCTTGACATAGACAAGAACACGTAAAACTCTAGTTTAGTATACCTTTCTAGACTCATGCATGAACTAACTTAGAAGACTGATTGTATAGGAAATATCTAGCCAAGTCACTATCAAATATATAAGTTTCCTGATTAATCTTCTATACTGACCAGGATCCTCTAACAACTCTACAGTGGTGTCCCAAAAAGATAGTATCAGTTCAACCAGAATACTTTCTAATCTGCACCCTAAAAGTCTTGTTTCCTGAAAAAAGTCAACGACATACTTTTTCTGAGTGACACTTTATCATTTGCATAGGAAAACTCAATACCCACAAAATATCTCGATTGATCCATATCCTTCGTGACAAAGTATGTCCCAAGATGCTCTTTTATTTTTCCAATCTCCTTTGCATCGCCGCCTGTCATCAATATATCATCAACATAAATTGCAAGAAACACACGGTCACTGACAGTCTTTTTGTAGAAGACAGAATGATCCACTGCACGTTTGAAATCCCCCTGTTATAACTATCTTATTGAATTTTTCAAACCAAGTACAAAGACTCTATTTTAGACCATAAATCGCTTTCTTCAGTCTACATATGTGATCCTCCTTTTGAGCAATATACCTTGAAGATTGCTCTATAAGCACAGTGTGACTATGCCGGTGGAATCCTGCACGGCTCTTCTACAGTGTGTGGAAGCACACGAGGAGTCTCGATACGGTCACGGCGAAGATGATGAATCCGGAGAAGAACACTAGACTCAGAAACACCAAAGAAAGATACGAAAAGGATAAGAAAAGAAGTCACGACCTAGTCTTTTAATGGAAAGACGAGGAAAATCAATCACAAAGGGAAAAAATCCAAAAGAAACCAAGGCAAAAAAAACATATGCATGTTCCGTGCCTAATGGATGTAGTACACAAATCAATACAAGTCAGAGAAATGGTAAGGATTATTGTTACACATGGGAAAGGGATTAGGGACCCCTATGCGGCCGAGGAACTCGATCTTTTTAGATTTCCTGCTTACTAATAATCTATTGTGTGTATGTTTGCCTATTCTGAGTGCACATGCTAAATATGACTAGAAAACATGCCAAATCAAAGAAATGAAGAAAAGAAAAGAAAAAATGATAATCTAAGGGACAAATGTAGGCATTGATAATGTCACTTTACTGACAATTGTGAAAATCAGAAATACTCAGAAAACGTCTCGCAAATCAGCGGAAACTTGAATAAATCCGAGAAAATCAAATTAGGAAAAATAATCCTCATTCGGGACAATGTCGGGCATTGTTAAGTCTGTTAATATGCGCCCTCGGACGATGAAAAGCCAAATCAAATCAAAATCGTAAAGGTCGGAAGAAATCCGAGAAAGAATGCAAAAATTGAGTTTGAAACAAGTCGAAAGTGTGTGCTTAATGCAGGAAAGAAGACATGAGAAAATATACATGAAAAATAGCAACAAAATGTACAAAATACAAATGTGAGGGTAAAAATATAAATTCCAGTGACTTTTGTGCAAAATTCCCAAATTCTGAGTGAAAACTAAAATTCCAAGGTTAAATCATCAAAAATACATAGGAAAACACATTTTATGTAATTTTGAAGAAAACTGGGGTCAAATGTGCAAAACTGTGCATTTTTTGTCAAATTCAATGTTCCTAAGGTTCAATATGCAATTTTGCCATTAAAACATGTATTTAATGCAATTCTGAAAAAATTCAAGGTCAAAAGTGCAAGAAAAAGAGTTCATGTTTGGAAACAGAAAGTTTCAGGAACTGACATGCAAATTTACTTTAGAAAACATGCATTCAGTGAGAAATCAGTGAAATTCAAGGTTTAAAATGTAATTTTGAACACTTTTGAGTGAATATTTGAATATCTAGGATTTAATTTGCAATTATGCCAGAAAAATATGCATTCAATACCATTTTAGTAAAGATCAGGGTTTTAATTGCAAAAATGTTGAACTTAAATGCATGAAAAGAAACTCAGAAGGTTTAAATCAAATTTTAAAGCATAGAAAACATTAACAAGAATATACAAGAGGTACATTGCAATATTTCCAAATCAAACATTATTAAAACGATTTAAAATCTATTACAAGGACTTAATTATAAGAAAAAAGGACCTATTTGTAAGAAAAAAGGGACCTCAATGCAATAAAAGAAAAGTACAGTAGTTTATTCAAAAGAAAACTTATTTTTTATTTTTTTTACGAAAAAAGGAGTGACGACCGTCGACGACGGAGTTCCGCCTTCGACGACTGCCTGGGATGCCCTTCCCGGACATCCGGATGCCTGATCAGGCATCAGAACGCAAGGGGAGCAAGAGGAGAAGGGGTGGAGCACATCCAATGGTTTAGATCTCATGATCAACAGTCGAAATTGACTTCCCACCTCCCTCACCGTCGACACGACTCCGACAACAATGTCATGGAAGGAGGAAGCCCCGCAGGCGCTAAATCGGCGATCTAAGACTCTAGGAAACTCGAGAGAACGGAGGGAACGATTTTCCATCATCCAGGAGCGAGAATGGTGGCAGTTCACACGATTTGGATTCCACCTGTCGTCATCATCGTCTTCTCCAGTGAACGAGGTTGCAGAGGTGATTCAAAGCATGAAGCTCAACTCTGATGGCTCTGGAATGTTGAAGGCGTGCCGTGGAGCGTTATTGGAGACTTGGAGAGGCACGATTGGGCTGGAGGCACGCGATCCGTCGTCGTTACCAATCGTCTTCTCCGACGACGGCAACGACGCACGACTCCCGCGATCAACTCCTAGAGACTCAGGGAAGCAGCGAAATGACGCATTAGGGATCGAAGAAGTAAGAGGGACCTCAGGGAAGGAGGATCAAACTGACTAGGGTACGAATCGATCACTGGATTCTGACCCTCACCTAGGTTCCCGGAAAACTACTCCGGAGACCACTGAAGCCACGATTCTAGCCAGGGAAGACCTTTGCCCTACTGGAATCGACCGGGGAAGGAAGAAAGACACCTAGGAGATTATTTTTGAAGTAAATTGAGGTCAGTGGAGGACATACCGGAGAAGACAGTGGTGTTGGCCGTCGGAGCTTACCGGAGGTCGCCGAAGATGACTTGAAATTCATATTTTTCTCCCCCACGAGCTTCTTCTTTGCTCCTAGACCCCTCTGGTTGCTCTAGTAGGAGGAAAAAGCTTTGGTAGCTCTCCTCTTAAATTTTCCAAGTTTTTTCTCTCCTTTCTTCTCTCCTTTCTCTTGCAAATGGGGGATATTTATAGACTTGTAAATGACTAATGGTTGTTAGAGTAGTTGGTTAGGTTTAGTTAGAAGTTGAAAGTTGTTACACGTTGTTATAGGTTGTTATGATGAAATGGAAATTGGTTAAATTTGTTTAGATAGTTAGAAGTTGTTATAGGTTATTATAGTGAAGGTGGAAATTAGTTAAGTTTGTTTAGGTGGTTAGAAGTTGTTATAGGTTGTTACGGTATAGGTGGAAATTAGTTAAGTTTGTTTAGATGGTTAGAAGTTGTTATAGGTGGTTATGATGAAAATGGGAAATGATTAGGTTGTTAGGGTTTGAAATTAGGATTTGGGATTTGGATTTGGGTTTACCTAGGATTTAGGGTTTAGATTAGGATTTTGAATTTGATTTAGGATTTAACCTAGGGTTTAAGATTTGAATTAGCATTTTGAATTTGATTTAGGGTTTAACCTAGAGTTTAGGGTTTGGATTAGGGTTTTAAATTTTGAATTTGATTTATGTTAGTTTTAGAGTTTAAGGTCTCATTGCAAGCATATGGGGTGTCTACACACAGTATCTATCAGATTACCATATAAATAAGTATTTTTAACATCCAACATATTTCCCAAGAGTTGTTGACAAAAATAGGCAAAATCACCCAGATGAAATTGAGACGAGTAACAAGGAAAAAAGTCTTGTCATAATCAACTCCATATGTCTGAGTGAATCATCAAGCAACTAAACGAACTTTGTATCAGTCCACTATGTCGTCTGCCTTGTATTTAACTATCTATATCCATCTACAAGTGATTACGGCGGCTCCGACAGGACAAGTCACCAACTCCCAAGAACCATGACCTGTAAGAGCAACTACCACCTCATTTGTGGTTGTTTTTCATTAGGGAAGTAGTAGTGTCTCCTAATGATTCCTGGAACAGATTCAGAAGAAAGAGACAAGGTTAAACTTCGACAACATGGACGAAGGGAGTCATAAAAAACAAAATATTAGATAGGATGAGCAATAGAAGAATGGATATATTTTCGAAGGACAATAGGAAAATCAAAATCATTTAAAGAAGGATTTTTATTAGCAAAGGAGGATGACTCTGTCCTTGGAGGCACTGCTGGCTACTTACGACGACAATATACCTATAAAGGAGGAGGTGTCTCCTTACTGACAGTGGAAGGCTACTAGTGACGAATGGCAATCAGCTCAACAATAAACAGGTGAGGAAGGCACTCGTCATCAGGTGTAAAACTATCAAAATAATTCTGAGATTCAAAAAAAGTGACATCAACAGACATAAAATATAGTTTAGTGGGAGAATGAAAATACCGATAACCCTTCTAAGTTTTGGAATACCCAACAAAAATGTACTTGATTGATCTAAGAGACAATTTATCAAATCTAAGAGAAAAATCCTAAATAAAGGTAAGACATTCAAAAACTCAAGAGGTTAAGGTAAACAGATTAGCGTCTGGTCAAAGACACCGAAGAGAAACCTCACTACCTAAAGAAGTAGAAGGCATCAGACCAAAGGAATTTGAGAACTTACATATAGATCATGATAGTACGAGTAACATCCAAGATATTCAATGTTTACGCTTAACAATCCTATTTTGTAGAGAAGTATGAGGACATATAGTCTGATGTATAATACCCAAAAAGGCATAGTAAAACTTTAACTCTAAATTGAACAAATTCAAGAGCATTATCAACTCGTAGACATTTTGAAGTTACACCAAATTAACTTTTTATTTATGAAATAAAAGACTTTAGGTGCATCATAAATTTGACCACGATCTTTAAGCAAATACACCTAAAACATCCATGAAAAATCATTAATGAAAACAACGTAATAATGATGACCAAACACAGACAACTCTAGCAAAATCCTAAATATCACAGTGGACTAACTCAAACAAAGAAGGACTCGACACAAGACATAAATGCTTGAAGGAAGCACAATGATTCTTACCTAACTAATAAGACTCACAATCAAATGAAGAAACAAAGATCCAAGGTAACGCCTACTACAGCTTTTTGTGAGATGGATGACCTAATCGGTAGTGTCATAAAACAAATAGCTCAAAGATAGACACTACAAATGCTAATTCTCGTAGTATATCGTCACTAACTAGCAAATACATGTCATTTCCTCATTCACGACCCAAACCAATCCTCCTCCCATTCCATAAATCCTGAAACGCACAGTGAAACAGAAAAAAAGTTACATAACAAAGTAATTATTTTCTAAAGACACTAATTGAAAGGAGATTAACTGAAAAATCAAGTACATATAATACTTTGTCAAGGGAAAGATAGAAAGAGGTCTTCACAACCCTTTCTCCAGTAACAAGACAGGATTGACCATCAACAATGGTTACAAACTGAATATCAAAAAGCTAGGATAAGCGTGTAAAAAGAGTTTTTGTACATATTATATTGGAAGAGGCACCTAAATCAATAATCCAAAAGGGATTCCTGAATACGAGGAGAATACTAGTACTTGTTGAAGAAAGATGGGAGGCAATGGCAATGGCAATGACAATGGAGTCAATGACCTTTAGCTATAGGAACTGTTCATACTCAGCCTGAGAGATAGTAACTGTCTACTCGTTACCAGTAGAAGTAGAGGATGTAGACTCAACAGTGACATGAGTTATCAATGGCCGACCAATCAAATCTCAACATCTATCAACCTGATAATCTGTCCATCCACAGTAAGTGCAACAAGGATCACCACTACTGTTGTACAACTACGACCTCCCCCCCAAAAGCCTCTGCACCTTCGTCCACGAGTAGCTACTATGACTGACTGACATCACAAACAGTGTAGCAGTGGAGATGCATAAAACTCAATCAAGGGTAGACTATAAGTCAGGTACACTATAAATCAAGTACACTGTCAATGCCTAAAATCTATCTTCTGATCTGAAAGTTGAGATCCAAACTCAAACTGAAAAGTAGATCACCAGCGTTAGCTCCTCACAGTACCACTTCATCTAAGAAATATCAACAGCCAAAGGTTGGTAGATCTCTAACTCACTGAGTAAGGCCCACAAAAGTGAAAAATGCTCCTAGACTAAGCGATCCCCTTGCCGTAGTGTAAACAACTGTTCATAGACTTCAAAGACCAAAGAAATGTTTTTCTTGTGACCATACGTGAGACATAACATCCCCCAAATCTTCTTAGCCAGTCGTAACATCATGACACCACTCGCAAAGGCAGACTCCTCACCAACCATGACACGATAGCAGTATTGTCTGCAAACCAGTCATCGTACGTTGCATCTTTGTTACTAGAAGGAGACTATGTAAGGTGATTCATCTTACGATGGGTTGTAATAAACGTCTCGAAACTTTACGTTCAAAGCAGATAATTCTTGCCATTCAGTTTTTCAGATATGCCACTAAGAATCTTCACCAAAGATTCACATCCCACTATGGAATATGATATTATTAGTTGCAACCAGCAAAGAGAGACCTCACCTGTTGGGGAAAAACAACTAGAACCACTCAACAACTTACTAATAACACAACCACGTAGTTTGTGGGACACCCACATGTGTGGATATGATGTATCCACACACAAACGATGATGAGAGACTACAACAAGGCCTAAAACGTGGCCCAGAAATAGAGACTATAGGCCAGGAATACCTAGAGTTGACTATCAACGAGACTTAGGGACCTAAGAGGGTCAGTCCTGGGCGTCCAGTGGAGAGGAGAGAGCCTTTTGGGACGTACGGTACCCCTAAAAGGGTGTGTAGGGTGGCCTACAATCGCCAGATGGAGGAACCAAAGGTCCCGACAGCATAAAAAGGACTCGGAAGGGGGTGCGAGAGGAAAGGGAAGACCAAAAGGAGGTGCGGGATGGGTTGAAGATGCCTCTGATTGGTGCAAGCCTGCTTAGCAGCGCCCCGAAATGCTCTGGCTACCACTGGACGGAAGGAACAAGACCGACGATGGGTGGAGAGGAGGTGGTTGTGCCTAAGGTTTATCCCTGGTTCTAGTATCATGTTAAGATTAAAGGAAAGAAGCAAAAGGTCTCATTTCATTCATGGACTACAATTACATACAAAGGGTATGACAAAAACCCTAAGATAAATGGATATCTAATAACCCGAATATCCACTATAGCCCTAATACATAATATAACTCTCTAACAAGCTTATTATATGTCTAAGGTGTAAACACCACCTCATATTTCATACCTTTTTTTTTTAGCAATAAAGGTGAATTTTGTTAAAAATCAAAGGAAAGGAAACAAAAGGAACAAAAAGAGGAATCTAACTAGGGGATAGAAAACCAAAAAAAATCAACAAAAACAAATTCCAACATGGAAACAAATAGAACAAAAACTAAATGAAAAGCAAATGCGAACAACAAGACCCCGAACTGTGTCACAATGCAACCAACACCTCCAACCACATGGCAATCACCACATTTGTCATCACATCATGATCCAAAGAGAAAACAAACCATTCAATTACCAAGCCAAAAACCCTTTTCTACCAATCGAGATGGTTCAGTTGAGCTCCACAAAAGATTCTATTATTTCTTTCAAGCCATCATTGCCACCAAATAGCATGAGGGAGCATAAACAATACCATTCACTTCCACCTTTCAAAACTCCCCTTGGATTTCCATAAATCTCACAAACCTTTGATATTATCAATATCATCAAAGTGCAAATAAAGAAGAGTGGACCACCATTTGCGGATATGTGAACACCCAAAAGAAGGATGCCACTAGTCTTCTTGAGTAAGACAAAAGGAACATCTACTAGCCAAATGTACACCATGCCTCAGTGAAACCCTTTCCATAAGGATTCCCCTATGAAGTATTTGTCAAGCAAAAATTGAACGGATGACATCCTATGATTCCATATCAATATGTGGTAATCCAGTCTAGCACTCCCATCATTGAGTACCTGAAAAAGGGATCTCATAGAAAAACAACCATTATGTACCCACAACCAATCAAAAGAATCAAGGTTAGAGGTCATTAAAGAAGCACCGTGGGATTCCAGAAGAGAAAGTAAATTGATCAAATTAATGAGTTCACACTCACATAGATCCCATCTAAATTAAACACCCCAGAAGGTGAACCAGCAACACGAAAGAGATCTAAAGAGGACAAGCACAGTGCTGAATTCCCAATCCACTTATCTACCCAAAACCTAAACCATTCTCCTCTACCTACAGTTCTCTTCATCCACACCTAATAGCCACCTCTGCCTCCAACACCCCTTTCCATATTCCTCCCACTCTATTGACAAGGAATGAAAAAACTACCATGTATCATTTACAAATCACCACCTTTTGCCAAAGAGAAGAGCCATCTTCACCCTCCACATCCAATTCCCAAGAAGAGACAAACTGAAAGTATGGAAAATCTTTTTTCAAATCTATGCACAACTAGTCTCAGTCCCATCCTTTGATACACCTCCCACTTAATGGTAGACCCAGATAACGACAAGGAAAGTGATCAATTTTGCACCTCAAGAATTGAGCTTCATTAATCACAAGGTGATCCACACAGCTAACCCTGGCTACAGTAGATTTATGAAAATTTACTTTTAGCCCAGAAATCATACTGTATAAACACAAGATGCATGTCAAATTGATTACTTATTCGCGATTGGCGCCACAAAAAATAATAGTACCATCAAAATATTGCAGATAAGGGACTCTCTGTACACCTCTGATAGGACAGAAGTCCTGATCATGCCAGCATGTGTCCAAAAACCTCAGGCACTTAAGAAAAAGGCAAAGGAGAAAGGGGATCTCCTTGTCTCAACCCATGACCATGGTCAGAAAATCATTTGGGAGATCCATTCACAAGCACAGAGAATTTAACAGAGCTCACACAGTAGCCAATCCAGTCATGCCATTTCTGTCCAAATCCCATGCATCTCATCACTTCATCCAAACAAGCCCAATGAACAGTATCATACACAATTTCCATATCAAGCTTCCACACGAGACCTAGCAAATTTGTCTCATCCTTGATTCAATGCATTCATGAGCCACTAAGAAACCATCCAGAATCTGCCTACCTTGGACGAGCTGACCGAAAGTTGCCAATCAATAAGCCCATTAATGGTTTCAGTCTCACAGCTAGGCATTCGGCAACAATCTTACAAACACCATTAAGTAAGCTTATAAGGTGAAAATCCCCAATACCAGAAGCATCTTCCTTTTTTGGCAATCAAAGTGATAAAAGTAAAAAAGTAAAAAAGTAAAAAGAAAAAAGAAAAAAAATCAAAGTCATGAAAGTAGCATTTGCCAACCCCAAATCACCCCCATCAACATGGAAAGCGCTCAGTATTGCCATAATATCATCTCTGAAGATCTCCCAATATCGTTGAAACACAATAATTGGGACGTCATCTGGGCCAGGGGCCTTGTCACCTGACAACATGAAAATAGCCTTCTTGACCTCTTCTTCAAAGAAATCAGCCTCAAGCTTGACTGCATTCTCATGGCAAAGACATCAGAAATCTAATCCATCAAGAAACAGACCTAGTTGCGGCTTATAACAGAGATGCTGTATGAAAGACTCAATACTAGTGCAAATGTCCTTTTTTAAATTCTAGTGATGCCATTAATGATAATTGGGCCCAGAAAATTGATTCTTCTACTGCCATTCAGCACTTTCAGAAAAAATCTTGGATTCTTATCACCAACCTTTAGCCACAACACCCTAGATCTTTGTTTCCAAGCAATTTCATCTCTTTTCAGCCATTTTTCTAGCTCATCTTTGAGAGCATCTCTTTGTTCCTTGTCATGTGATTCCATACTCCAGACTCTTCCTTCTCATCCAGAACAGAAATCTTTGTCAGAATAACCTTTGAAACTGCACCCACTTGTCCCATTCCCTCTGCCACCCAACTTTTAATCAAGGTTTTAATCCATTTAAACTTGTAACACAATCTCATTCTTGGACTGCATTCATCATTGAAAAACTGCCTACCAATTTGCCACCATCCTTTGAATAACTCATCAAACGCATCAAATTCAAACCATGCAATTTCAAATCTGAAGGGTTGAAGACCCCAATCAATCACCTCATCAAAAACAAACGGAAGTGGCATATGATCAAAAGTCACTCTTGTCAGACTATGAGCTCTCGAAGTAGGCCACGTGCACTCCCACTCGTTGGTCAAAAAGATTCTGTCAATTTTTGCAAGGCAAGGGTCATGATGAAGATACGACCACGTGAATTAACACCCAGAGATATGTACATCAATCCACTCAAGATCTCTAATAACAACATTGAATTCAGTCATACCCGTAGTCAACCTGCTGTCTCTACCATTGCAATCCTCAATGAAACAAGTGATATTAAAGTCACCACCAATAATCAATCTACTAACACCATGCACATTTGTTGATCTAAGCATATCCCAGAAGGCATGCCTTCTCACTTGCTCACAAGGACCATATACATTAACAACTCCCCATTTGTAAGTTTGTAATTGTCTTCAAAGATCACCAACAACCCAAACGTCATCACAATCCATTGAACACATGAAAAAAGTGTTCAATACCAAGCCATGAGCAGTCATCCCGAAGCACCCACAGAATTTTTCACGGCAAACTCATCCAGTCCATGTCTAGTTACTGTCAGACAAATTGAGAAATCAAAACTGGCAAACTTTGTTTCCTGAAAACAAACAATGTCAGGACAGGCACCTCAAACCACATATTTCACCATCCTGCACTTATCAATCCCACCTAAACCCCTCACATTCCAAAAGAGAATCTTCATACGAATGCACTCCTTGTTGTACTCACGAATGCATGCCAAGAAGGTACTTATGAATGTAACTATATTGGCCTCTAGAGATAAGCCCGGAGCTCTGCCCAACTCCATCAGATATTCATCATACCACAAGTAAGCACTGAGCACAACATCTCCTTCCCCTTCTCCCAGTCCATTTCCTTCTATAGACTACTATCTCCTAGTTATTCCCTCCATTGTTCCCACCGCTTCTTTCAATCCCCTTCCCCATCACCTCAGCATTGTGATTGTCCAAACAAGAGCTCGAACCTGTTGATGCTTGCAAAAGGTGGAGACAAGAAAGAGGAGAAGAATAGTAGAAGAAACCCTTGGGAGTGTCAAAAGAAAGGATATTGGTAAGCGAGTGATTTGACAATAAAACTCTCTTCCTTACCCTATGACAAACCTTAAGGACCTCATCCTGAGGTGCACGAGGAGTCTGAGAAGGCAGTTGAAGCCCCAAATCATCACTAAGCTCCTCCCACTGTTGATTTCTGAACTCTTGGAGACACTCTACAGACTTTGTGATTAAAGCTGCATCATTGTTACCCGCTGCCGCCTCAACTCTTGAAGCAAAGACCTCCCAAATGCAGGACCTAGCACACCATTGCACAGGACAGTGGTGACCAACCAAGGAGCAACAATCACAAAACCCAACGGCACCCTACCCACAAAACCACACAGCCCAGTAGAGAGAGAAGCCCTGATCTGAGGGTGAAAGTCAGGGAAATTCACACACACTGGGCTAGAAAGTGATGCACACTCCCCTACCTTCTCAGCCAGCATGCATCATTGCTCACAAGTCTCCTCAGTGCTGGTTTGGAGGGCTCGCTGATCAAGATTTGGGCTCGTAGCAACAGTAGACTGCCCACCGAAGGAAAGAAAGAGTGGAGAAGAAGATGGAGAGGGCTCAAAACGATGTCACCCAACATTGGAACCAATCATCGGCATTGGCACCTTCCTGTTAGAGTTGCAGTGGCTGGAAGTAAGAGATGACCCCCTAGCTGGATCAGGCACAGGATCCGATTGAGAAGCCAACAAGCCACACACAACTGAAAAAGAAAAGTCCTCTAGAGTTGTAATTTGATTATCCATCCACTTTCGGTTATAATCTGATTGTTCATAAGAACCACCTCCAAAAGAGTTGTAATCATAGAAGTCTGTAGGAACAAATGCTCAAAGAGTCAAGTAACTTGAATAAACTTCTTTAAGTATAACTGCACCAAGAGTCTGGATCTCTTTCTGTGTTTTCACGATGTCTTCTTCTATAATGATACGGTAACGATTCAATTTTTGATAACGTCAAGCTTCATAATGCTCGTCTTATGTAACATACATGAATGCATCTTCTTCTATGAATGGACTAAATGACCTTTCACTTTTTCCTTGTGATTCTTTAATTGCAAGTAGAATTCCATCACCACCACCTTCATCGTCATCTGTTAATTGTGTGAAATCATCATCTGTCTCAACCCCTAGGCTTAGAGTTCCACAATGAAAATGTTTTTAACTAATGTATTCTTCTTCATTGATGTCCATTTCATCTACATTGATGCTCTTCATAATATTGATTCTCTATTTTCTTGCAATCATCTAAATACAAGATCAACATCTTCCTCCTCAATATATATATTGTTAAAAGTAAAAGAGAAAAGTAATCTGTTTATTAACCCTAAACAGGGTATTTATACAAGACCAGGACACAGGCTAAGATAAATGGATCCTTAAACGGATCCTACAATATGCAACCCAACTAACACTCCCCTTCAAGCTGGAATGTATATATTTTTCATTCCAAGCTTGTTACACATATTCCAGAAAGCTGATGTAGATAGGCCCTT
>JAMKQA010145703.1:0-21796 GCA_024699735.1 Posidonia australis | reverse complement strand
TTCCATGTGGATTTCTTCACAGTTTTCACGCATCGTCTTGCACATTCATTTAGTCTTGTCACATCCATACACATTAGCATGATTAGAGCATGATCCCAGTTTAGCAAACATTCATCAAACCTTAGCAAGCAATAGGATTAGAAAGATCGAGTTTCTCAGGCGTACGAGGGTGCCTAACACCTTCCTCGTGCGTAATAGGAATCCTTACCCATCCTCTGGTTAGTAGACATCCAGCCTTCCCATTTGCATCCCATGCATTCATTCTTTTGTGGTTTTCCTTGTCTTTCCCTTAAAAGACTAGGTGGCAACTTCACTTTTCTTTTTTTCTTTTATCCTTGCGCCTTCGCCGTCATCGGCATGGCTGTGGTCTTCTCCTCTCCACCTCCTCCCTTCGGGTCGGGCGGTCGGTCAGACGGACACGGTCACAACAAGCATATGGGGTGTCTAAAGATATGCTCATCTTCTTTGAGCCTTTAGACCTAATTGCTATTAACCTTACTAGAATCTAGTGCTACTTCTAGCTTACCTCAAGTGTCAAGGTTAATTTCCACAAAATCCTTCGTCATTGGCATTGGTATTTCCAATCAGGATGTCGAGCACTACACTTCTATTGTTGTTTGTAAATCAACCCAGTTCTTGGTGCATTACTTGGGTCTTCCCCTACACTTTAGGAACCGAAAGCCAAAGACTGGAATATTGTGATTAACTAAATGGAACTTTGTCTTGGTGCCTAGAAAGGTTTTTTCCTTTTTCTTGGTGATAGGATCATTTTGCCTAATGCAATCTTATTGGCTATTCCCATGTATCAAGTTTTGATCATCCACCTACCCTGCAAGGTGGAGAAATGGATAGAGTCAATTAGAAAAAAAAAATCCTTTGGAGAGAGGTGGACAAAGACAAAATCAAGGTTATAACCTCATAAGACGGGAGAACACATGTTGCAGCAAACATCAAAATGGCCATAGTATTTTGTGTATCACACACTTTGACTAGGCTCTTAAATGCGAATTCCTATGGAAACTTCTTAGTGGCCATAATGCAAAATGGTGTGTGATTCTCAGATCCCACTATCTTATTAATGGCTCTCAAAAAGGACTGCTTAACACTTTTCATGGAAAGGCCTCCCCTTTCTGGATTACATTGAAAGGCTTTTCCTTATCTTCAATGCTTATTGGAAATGGGAAAATTATTGCTTTTGGGAAAACACGTGGTTGCATTGGAAATTAGTGAAAGAGATCTTCCTAGACCTCTTTCACTTGACAAAAGACAAGAAAATTTCTCTGTTCAACATGAGTAGAAATTTGTGTCAGAATCCTGAGACTTGTTTCAAAATAGGCCTAAACCTCTTAATGAATGGTCTACCTAATTTGTTTTAGTCGGTAAATGACACTAACTTTGGTTCTACACCTGACAAGGTGGTGTGAAATTGGCATGACAATGGTTCCTTCTCTACCAAGAATTGCTATATCTCCATCAACAATACGGGCTTTCGCTTTAAATTTTGGATTCCAATATGGAAATCCAAGACCACCATCAAATTCAAGGTTTTCCCTTGGCTAGTGGTACACAATGAAGCATTAACCAAAAGCAACCTTGCTCATTGAGGATGGATATGCAACCTAGCCTGTGCCTTTTGAGGCTCAAATGTGGAAAATGTTGTGTACTTATATATCCTTTGCCCACGAAATTTACCATTTTCGCCCTTTTTTATTGACTATTCTAGATGTCATGTAGTTTCAATTGCTCAAATCTTCTATTTGATTAGTTTAAACAAATTTTCTTTGGATGGTCAAGCTTGGGCCATGACCATCATGGCATTCCCTTGGTTTACTTGGAAAATGAGAAATGACAGAACTTTTAGGAATATAGAACCAAAGTTTGACTCATTATTGGATAACTATATCTCTTTCACTTGCTATATGGTGGATAGAATTTTACAACATGGACAACAACCAAGGAAGTGCTTCAGTCACCTAGATCAACTTGAAGAAAATAAAGTATGTGTGGGAGATGGTGTTCACTCTCTCATCCTTTCAAATTTGTGAAAACACTAATGATGCAATGACCCACCTGGAGCAAATGCTGTTGATGAAGGAGCAAATGATAAAATGATGATCAAGCTTGGTCTGATTGGATTCTAGGCCTTTGTATCTTTCTATCATGACCTAAGTGTATTGGTGAAGCCCCTCTTTGTTGGATCCTTCATATGCTGATACTTTGGTTTAAGTGACTCTTACGGTTTTTTTTTGGTAAAGGTAGGTTGTTTATATTATTCCTGACTATGAAACCACTACCAAGAGCAAGATAAGTTCATGTCACAAAATTTAGGAACATAAAGTCCCAGAATCAGCACGAAGGCTGCCAAATAACATTGTCCAAAATAAAAATACAAGTAGAACTGAATAATAGATAAATTGATTAAGGAGGTCTTAATCAGCAGAGGCATTAGCAGTTGGATGTGATTCTTGCGCCTCAATTGTAGGAGTTAAATTTTGTGGAGTAGAAATATTGCTATGCTCCACCTCCCAAGCTTGCTGCATATGTGAAACTGCTTGAAGAGTTTCCTCCTTCTCAAAACCTGAACCCAGATTTTCTATCCAACAGTTCATAAGAGAAATAATTTCAAAAGTAATCAATGCAGTAGTAAATACTTTCCTTCAAAAGGTTCTATTATTTCTTTCCTTCCAAATACACCAAATCAAAGCAGGAATCAGAACATACCAATCCATAGATGGTAAATCAAACACACATTCAAGAAGAAAGTTATATAAATCAACTATATGAAAATAACCAAGATATAAAGTATTCTTCAGGAAAAAATCCAAATTGCAGAAGCAAAAGGACAATGTAAAAATAAGTGAACTATTGTTTCACTAAAGGAATTGCATAATATACATGCCTTGGAACCATCCCATCCTCTCCTACTAAGGTTATCCCTAGTGAGAATTTTATTGAAAACAACCAATCAGGCAAATAACATGACTTTAATTGGTACCCATGATTTCTAGATATCTTTGTAATATGAGAATCTAATGCCACCATCATTAATAACTTTATAGCAAGATTTAATAGTAAATCTGCCATCACTAGTTGGAAACCAAAAGATTTTATCAACCCCAGAGGTTAATTGGATGCCATTCATAATTTTAGTAAATGAGTCAAGCTGAGCTTGAAAGGCAAATGAGGTCTCAGGACTTTGGTCCAGGTTAAATAAAACCTGAGACTCTTCCCTATACAACTCAAGAATTTTTTTAACAAATGCTTTTTTATGATTTGAAATATCATACAATTCAGGAAATTTAAATTTGAAGGGTACCTCATCTAACCATTTGTTTTCTCAAAATATAACATCTTCGCCATTACATATTTCAAATCTTAAAAAGCTATTGATAATATTAAAACAAGTTTTTAACTCATGTCATAGTGGAGAACATCTATTTCCAGAAGAATTTAGAATTGCACTTGGCCAAAAATGAGAGAAGTACCTAGCCCGCAGTAATAAGGGCCACTTAAGTTGACAAAAGGAGGAAATCAATTGCCATAATACTTTACTTTTAAGTGTCAAATTAAAATTTCTCAAGTTTATAATACCCCAACCCTTCTCTTTCTTTGATTTACACAATAATTTCCAATTTACTAGATGATAATGATTGTGGCTGGAGGAAGTAAATTTCTACAGAAATTGCCTTCTAATTTTGTTAATCACATTTTCTACTTTGGTGGGGAAATGCAAAACTGACATATAGTAGGTTGGAATTACAGATAGCACTGAATTCACTAAAGTTAACCTGCCACCCAATGTCAAGTATTGTGCTTTCTAAAGAGACAGTTTATTTGAGATCTTTTCAATTACTGGTATCCAGTCCTTAAAAGTGGCTTTTTTATAATGTAAAGGCAATCCAATGTAAGTAATAGGTAAGCTAGCTGGCTGATAGTCTAATATTTCACAACTGTGATTTAGGACAGAGTCAGAGACTCCCATACCAGTTAATGAAGATTTCTGGAAATTAATTTTAAGTCCCAAGCAGATTTGAAAGCAACACAGGATTCTCTTGATATTTACCATATTATCTTCCTTATCTGATAAAAATAAAATAGTGTCATCTGCATATTGAATGTTGACAATATTAGGTCCCCCATTAGGAAAGGGAATCCCAGAAAGATTATTGCTTGAAGCAATAGTCAACATTCTATTTAGAATATAAGTGACCACTATGAATAGTAATGGAGATAAAGGATCTCCTTGACGGAGTCCGTTAGTTACTCCAAAAAAATCTTTTAGAGAGTCATTAAGAAGTATTGAGAATTTGACCGTGCAAATGCACATTTTAACTCAAAAACTCATTTAGACCCACATCTTAGTCCATTGAGAGCCTTGATAAGGAACTCTTAATTGACATTATCGAAATAAGGAACTTCTAATTGACATTATCCCAATAGACTCCTATGGTTGTTAGTAGTCTTTTGTAGGGATGTTGTTCCTATTCTTTAATCTATGTTTTTGTATTTAAATGTTTTTTATTAAGCAGCATACTTGTTGTTGTTGTTTTATTTGTTAACGTGTTTGTCCACCTTCTATAATGTTTTTTGAAATCGGTAGATATATATTTTTTCTCTCTACGGTTCGTAAGATTCAAACCTGGAAAAGAGATGTGAGTTCTACTCTCCTTAATCAACTACACCATAGCAGTTGGTTCCACCTTCTATAATGTGTTGATGCGTTCTTGTTACGTGTACTCAGTCATTATGAGTATGACTCCTTGTTTCTATGTTGTGGTTCTACAACTAAACATTGGTAAGATTTTCAAGGTTATTTTTCTTCTACTTGAACATGAGTTTCATTCTCCACCTATGGATAATTAGTTGTGCCAGATTCATTTAATAACCCATGTCTCATTCGTAAACGTATGAATCCATTGCATTGCCATACTATATGGTTTCACAGAATCGATGAACAGGGCATGCTGAAAACAACACCTTTAAGCGGATGCAACGCCTTCTGAGACAGACTATAGAGATTGTTTAGATCTCTGAAGCCTACATCTAATCAAGGATGGACGGTTGGCTGGCTAAGAGCCTGAGACTAATTGGCATCTCGATTGTCATATGTGAAAAAAAACCCGCATGGGTGTACAGGCGTAACAATTTTTTTTTTTTAATTCAGGTACATACAACAGAGCCGGAGACCACAAGCTTCATATACCAAACCACGAGCACACATCACATTGCCCGTGCCAAAAGATTAAAACAGTACGCCTTGTATTTCTGCACCCAATCGTGTAGTTTGCTTGAGAATCTTGGATAAATACACACAATAAAGAAAACCAACATGGCTTTACTAAACCAAAAATTTTAACTCATTGCCATTGTCTCACGTACAAACGTCATGAACGCACTCATAAGTCCAAGACATCAAGTTATTAATTCCATTTCATATTATTAATAATCATAAATAGAAATGTAGCTTCTATCGTTAGATATGAGAAATACGTAGTAAACGAAAAGAAAAAATATCTTTAAAATATTTTAAGATATAATATATTTAAAATATCTTAAAAATATATAAAATATAATATTTTATAATAAAATAATTCTTGAGATAAAATAAAATCTTCATTCATCTCACGAAGGTAAAATCGTAACTACATGACAGATGGTAATCTCCATCAACTTGAGTGTAAGGTACGGTACGTACATGACCCAAAAAAATCAAACTTAAAGTCAAATAATTAAGATCAACAGCAGCCAAAACGTTAGAACTAATCAAAACAAAGTAGAAAATTTATCATGACGATGATAACAAAATCAGTAAACTCTAACACGAGAGGCCAAGAAGAATCGATCACTACTTCATTCGGTAACAACAAAAATTGAAAGGATCCAACCCAACCCAAAACCCCTAACCACTCGCCTCCTACCAAGTGGAACACCTTTTGTCTGACGTGGACGGCACGATTCCTCTCCCTCAGCCGTGCGATTGCGTTTTCCGATTCTTTCTCAACCCCTACACCCCCCTTCCCTAAGCAAAAGGGAAACATAAATAAAACAAACAACAGGGGGTTAATTGAAAAAGAATCTCCACCAAATCCATCCCCAACCTTCCAAATCTCTCCTCGATTTCCTCTCTCTTTCTCTCTCTCTCTCTCCAAATTTCTTTTCTGTCTCCTCCATCTTCCTTCCTCCGTGTCGCTGGTCTCGCTCGCTACTCCGGGGCGGGCACGGAAGGTATATTTCCGCCGTCTGGTCGGTCTTTTGCTTGTTGGTTGGATTTCCCCGCCTCTCGAGGTTTCCGGCGTTGGGGCGGGGCTGGGGCTGCAGATGTGCGTGCGGATTTCTTCGAGAATCCGTAAGAAGATTTCGTAAGCGATCTTCTCAGAATTTCGTCCTGAATGCTGTTGCTTGTTTTTGGTCTAGATTTCGTTGCGTTTGTCTCTGGAATTTCCTATTGGTTGGGTTTTTTTGTTGTTTCTGTTAGAATTGTGATTTTTGAGCGTTTTTTGTTGTTGTTGGCGGTGGTTGTCGATGAATCGTGCGTTTTCTGTCGTTTTTTGGCGACATGCAGACCGATCCGAAGGTAGATGTTTGTGTCAACCTTGGCGTGTCTTGTCGTCAAACGGTAATGTTTTTTTGAGTTGATGTAGAAATGTAGAAAGTGGATTTTAAACGCCTAACCTGGAGGTATATGTTTGCGTAGTGTGCAATCCTATAAATCAAGCTTCTTGGAGAGGTCGGTATAATGCAAGCGTATGGGGAATAAGAACCAGAAATCCCTGTGAATTAACGTTTGCTGTAACAAAATCAACGGTTCTCTGGTTCATGACTAATTTTATAGCCTCAAGTTGCCATCCTTTATTCTTTTTCTAATAACTTTCACTTCATTAAGCACTGTTGTAGATTGATCTGTTGTTTTTGTAGCGATCTCCAAAGCTGCCTTACCTGTACAGCATTAAGCCCTTGTTGTTTTAAGCACTCCATTAAGCATGGAGATAATCTATGGAGAATTTATGATGCATATTGACTTGTTGTTTTGATAGTCATCTCCAAATTGTTTTATTTTCTTTGTCCATGTATTCATAAGTAAAAAGAAAATAAATGTTATGGCCTTTCTCCCAAAAAAAGCCATCACCTTTTGCATGTACACTGATATTGCAGAGACTAATTTGTGCCTTTATGTCAGTTCCAATTATATCAAATTATAGACAAGCTTTTTTCATTTTGTTTGTGGCCAATGTTGTTGTAGGTGTGTCTACAGTCATGAATCCTGTTTTTCACCCTTAAATTATTTTTTAATTTTATTTTTAGCCTTATGGTTTGAATTATTATATCAGACAGTACATGTGGTTAAATTTTGTTAGCATCCAAATATCACAACTCCATCTAAAGGTCCCAATATTCTAGTACAATTCACCCTTTAAAATAGAATGTCATGATTAACAAGGTGTTGAGCAATGAGCATTGCTCAGTGCTAATTTGGGATCATAAGAAGTAAGTAGTGTATTGCGACCACTACGTGGGAGTAGTGACTTCAATATTCTTCTCAGTGAAACTTTATCTATGGTTGTTTATTCTGTTGGATCTTATAGTCAAAACTTTTTGGATGCTTTTGACTATGAAATTTTAGGGGTTAATTGAACTCTTCTAGCTATTCCTTCATGCTTCCTTTTGTAACGGTTGTCTTTTAGTCTTGGTTTGTGAATTGTGATATACTTATTGCGTTATCCTTTACCAAATGCATTCACTTTCTTTAATTATGAGGTCTCATCTCAAAAAAATACAAAAAAGGGTAATGAGGTTTAGGACGCTTCTTTAGAATTGGATGCCTTAAGTCATTTTTTAAGTAGATCTCCATTCATAAGTTTGGCTCCATGTTTTATGTTAACTGCCTACAGCCTGCACACTGCAACTCTGTTGCTTGGGTTATGCCCAACTAAATTAGAGATTCAAGAATTTTATCAATAAATGAAAGGTCCTATCTTTTTTTGAGAAACTATGTAAAAGATTAGACATTGATTCTCACATAGGGAGAGTAAAGAACCTAGGCTCATCAGGAGGAATAAAATTTTATGAGTTTTCAAAAATTGGAAATTGTTGAGATTAGAGAGAATCATTATCAATTGAGAGTAGTTACGTATATATAGGCTATACTAAGTAAACAAATATCCATTTACCTATATAACCTATAATACTAAACAATACTAGATTTAACACTCCCTCTCAAACTGGAACTTATATTTTTATCATCTTTAGTTTATTACATAGAGACTCAAAATTACCAACACTTAGCCTTTTTGTGAATTTGTCTACCAGTTGCTCGGACGATGGAGTGTACGGAGTAGAAATGATTCCTCTGATCATAGTATCTTGAATATAATGACAATTAACTTCAATGTGTTTTGTACATTTATGAAATATTGAATTATGGGCAATGGAGATGGTTGCTTGGTTGTCACATTGCATAGATATTGGAACCTTTACTGTGAAATCAAGTTCTACTAACAGTGATCTTAGCCATACTATCAAGTAGTTTACTTAGATCTAGATATCATATTTTGCTTTTTATTTCTTCAAGTAACAAGATTGCCTTTCACATAGGTATAGTAATATGAAGTGAACTTTCAATCCCTTTTATCACCAACATAGTAAGAGTTTGAATTGGCTTTAATTTCAAGATGTCCACATTTTTTCTATACAAGACCTTTGGCAGGAGTCTCCTTAACGTATGCTAATACACGCTTAACTCCTTTTCAATGGGTCATCTTAGGCTCATGCATAAACTAAGTATTCCCACAACTTAAAAAAATATCTAGACGTGTGACATTCAAACAGATAAGTTTCCTAATTAGTCGTTTATACCATCCAACATTTGTAAATACTTCTGCAGTGTTATCCCAAAAATCTATAGGAGTCCTTTTTAGTTTGCACCTTAGAAGTCTAGTTTCTTGGAGAAGGTCAAGTGTACACTTTCTTTATATAGAGCTATCCTGTCTTTGCCATAAGTGAAGTCAATTCTTAGAAAATATCTTAGCCTCCTATGTCGTTTGTGACAAAATACTTCTCACATATTCTTTTGTTTCCATGATCCTTGTGGTGTCACTGCGTGTGATTGGCGATAGAGTAATACACGAATATAGTGTTAATTTAGCAATAGGTGAGAAGGTCTTTTCATAATCTACCCTAAATGTCTGAGTGAAGCTATGGACAACAAGGCGAGCTTTGTAGCGATCAACAATACCAACAGGTTTGTACTTGACGGTGCATACTCAACGACATCCAACCATATTAGTCCTAGATGAGAAACTAAGTCTCATGTATCATGAAATAACAGAGTCTGTATCTCCACATCCATTACTTCTTTCCACTAAGGAATATGAATGCTTCTTCGAAATAGTGCAAACTGACAAAATAATGGGTGAAAATGATCACAAGAAACAAAATTAGAAATAAGATAAGCAATGGTAGATTATTTATCCTTTTGAAATAGTCTTCAAGGTCTGAGGAAGATGAATTTGCAGACAGATGTGATGGCTTGATTTGTTCCCATTGGTGATGTTGATAGACCTACAAAGGACGTTTAGGGGCTTGAATAGCAGTAGGCCCATCATGTACCATGAGAGAATCCTTAATAGGAGAAGGAAGAGGAATACTCCCTGGACAAGAGTCACTAGAGTTGAAGAAGGGTTAAGACTCAAAGAAAGTAAAATTAGTAGAAACATAGTATTGTATAGTAGTAGGGTAATAACACCTGTACCCTTCTTAAGTCCAAAAATACCCTTCAAATATACATTTAATGGAACAAGATTATAATTTGTCAAGACTTGGAGAAAGATATTGAACAAAAGTAATACATCCAAACACTTTACGATTTAAATAAAACAAGAGAGTATCTAGGCATAGTTTTGTAAGAGGTAGTGACCCACCAAGAGCATTAGAGGGCATCCTATTGATAAGATGGGTGGTCTTAAAAACAACATCAAATTGCAAATATTTGGGGACATTCATCGAGAACGTAATGGTCAGAGCAACATCGAGAATATATGTGTTTTCTCTCTACAGCATTATTTTATTGGAATGTATGAGAACTTATAGTTTGATAAAAATTTCTAAGGAGGCACAATAAGCTTGAAGATCTTTTTAAATAAATTCTAAAGCATTGCCATTATAATTTTTTTTAAGAGAAATAGAACATTGATTTATAATTTCAGCAAAGAATTTTTTGATAACCTCGAGAACATGCGCTGTCTTTGAGAAGGTACACCATGAAGCATGAGATTAATCAATCGATGAAAATAATGTAATAACGATAGTTAAAGATAGACGAGATACGAGCAGGATCTCATATATCGCAATGAACTAATTTAAATAAAGCTTGACTAGATAGAAGAATGTTTGTAGGTAATACAATGATGTTTACCCAATTGACACGACTTATAATAAAAAAAATCAATTGAAATCCAAGGAAGAGTCTGCTTAAGTTTGCGATGAGTGGGTTGATCCAGATGATAGTGCCATAGAATGGAAGGCTCTATAGAGGATATGGAAGATGTTAATCCTTTATGTATCTTATTACGAACAAGTAGGTAAGCACCATAATCATGCTCGTGATCCAAATTAATCTTCCTTTCCGCTTGCAGCAAATACTAAAAGATACAATGAAAAGAGGAAAAGATTACACAACAATATGAAATTTTAGTGATGGCATGGATGGAGAGTAAATTAATAGGAAAGCTAGGGACATAAAGAATTTTGTTAAGGGTGAGTTAAGAAGAGGCTTGAACAATCTCTTCCTTAGAAACGTTATATTGACAACCATCAACAATGGAAATAGAATAAATATTAGACAAATTGGATAAGGGTAAACAAATCACGAGTACTTGACATATGTGTAGAGGTACCTGAGTCTATAATTCAGGAGTTGTCCTCAGAGGTTAAAAAGGTACTTGTACTTGAAATGGTAGCATGAGAAGTAATGGTAGAGGATTGGTTTGCTTGTAATTGAAGAAATTTGTTATACTCTGCCTGACAGATGGTAATAACATCACAAAGATTGATCACCAGGAGCATCCTCTATGGTAGCATGATAAGCATAGCTAGGTCGACTGAACTTGTACTAACACTTGTCAAAGATATGATCAGACCTACTACAGTGATTGTACTTACGAGTGCTACGTCCTCTCCTTGAAGAATGGCCTTGGCCACAGCCTTTAGAGGAAATTACCATGGCAAATTAATTTGGCACAGAGATGGCTATTAGTAGAAACACATAACACATGTTCAAACGTGGAGGTCAGTGATGGAACCATATCAACATCTTGAATATGATCACGAATTTGGAAGGCAACATTTCGTCCAGAGAGAAACTTTGCAATTGCCAAACCATCACGATATTCCTTAAGGGTCTTCGAATCAATGACAATCGGTTCATGAGTATCCAATTCATTCATAAGGGTGTGAAGCGATGTATAAAACCCTTGAATAGAACGATCTTCTTGTTGAAGAGAGAAACTTTTCTTATATCTTGAAGACATGGGATATGCTTTTCTCATGGTTGTATGTCTCCTTTAACATATCCAAATTTTTTTTAGTTAGAGTAAAAAACATGACATGTAAGGTGATATTTGGTTCCATGTTGTTGAGAAGCCATGATATAACTCCATAGTCAGAGGCAAATCAATCATCATATGTGGGACTCTTTATGGTCTGAGGAGCATTTGTGATGTGCTTCACTTGCCAATGTGCATCAAGAGACATAGTAAAGGATTTGGTTCATAACAGATAATTGCTACCGTTGAGTTTGATAGTAGTTCCGTCGAGATTCACAGTCATGCATCACTAGTGACGTTGGATGCAAAAGACGAGGTCGTGTTACACACCACCACGACAAACAACCACAAATACACAAATAAGGTTGGCAAATATCTACATGAAAACTTGTAAATCAATCTCAAGTCACACACAAACCAAATGCATACGAGGCATTCAAATGTCCCATAATAGCACTACAACCCTTTACACCTTTTTTACATAGGATTGAGTGATGGCACGGGTTGTGGGGTCGTTGGACGGGACGACTGGTGGGAGAGGAAGGGGTGGCAGGAGGAGAGGAGCCAGTTGTAAGGGAAAGTCATCGGGAGTGGAGGAAAGGCCGGCGACGTAGTAGGGCAGAAGAACCGGTGGCGGCGTAGGGTGGGGGTTTGGGTGTGGTGACGGCTAGGGTTAGGGTTTTTTCAACCTTGAATCTATGTTCTTGATACCATGTTGAGATTAGAGAGAATCATTTCTATTGAGAGTAGTAGTTGCATATATATATATATATATATAGTCTATACTAAGTGAACGGTTATTCATTTATCCATATAACCTATAATACTAAACAATACTAGATCTAACTGAACTGTTGCTCATCCCATGAAACTAGTCAGAGTGGTTATCTAAGTCGAAGGTAGAATATGGAACTGCATTTTATTTAATTCACTCATGGATGATTAGCAATGGTGGCACCAGAGTTTAATTTGCCACTATACTTTTAAAAGTAATACCAAAGAAAAATGTTTCATAGGTATGATATTCTTCTATCTATTCACACATATGACATAGGCTCATATGATCATATCTCCACTTCTGCATCTTTACATCTCAGCTACTTGGTATGGATAAACTAGAGTGTATGCTTTTGAAGCATTTGGTTCGCTGTGTTTCTTTGAGATCCTCATGTCTCTGTGATTGCGGTACTTTACACAGCTTCACACGTTCAAATGCTATCTTTTTATTTTCATGACCTTAATCATTACAATTCAATATCAACTATTATGGTGAAGACCAAGAGCAGTCGTAATTGTCAACTAATTCCTGCTTTATGGTGCTGAAATTAGGGTGTTATGGCAAAAAACAATATGGCATCTGCACATGAGATACTTGATATGGAATTGAACTCTGGCCATGGTCCACTTCATGCTGATCCTCGGATCATGTCTGGAAATGTGGCTAACTTCCCTCATCTAAGTTTACATCCACATTCATCAAGTTTAATGAACTTTACAAATCCTTTTATGGATCACAGTAGCAGCAATTCCTTCCATGGATCACAGTATAAGACTCTTCAAAGTCACCAGCTTGTTCCAAATATGGAAGTTGGTTATGCACCACCCAATTTTGTCTGCAACCCATACATGGCTTCATCTTCTGGTAGATTTTTCCCTGTCCCAGTAAGTAATGAATCCCCTGAGCCAGCACCAGTTCCTGTTAGTCAAGGAGTCATGGGAATCAGAGTGGATGAATATGGTGGGAGCAATCAATTTTTTGACAATAATAGGGCATTGAATAAGAGAAAAAATCCTGAGAGAGTTCCTGGAAACTCTTATTACCACGATGGTGCTACCTCTAGTTCATCTTCTTCGAATCCTGGGTTACCATACTGGAACAGATCATTTGAGGCTGGATCCAACTTGTTTAATGCTCCATATTTCACTCCACCTGAACATCCAAATGGTCTTCTACAAATGGAAGATGGGCATCAGCAAAGTGTTAGAAGTAGACCCAACATGTTCTGCCTTCAGCGTGAACCTTCCCTTGTTCCTCATCAAAACCATTTACTTCAAGGAAATTTTGTGGGACAGCCACTTCAGCCTAGTGGCAACACAAGGGTGGATCATTTTGTTGGTAGCATTGGTGATGCAGGTAGTTCCAACTGGAACTATGTACATGCCACATCTGTAACATCAGGTAAATGTCGTCTGTAGTAGAATTACATCTGGCATCAATAAATATTATAAATTGCTGCACACGTTGGATCAAAAGCACTTTTGTTTATTTGCTGTGCCATTATACTTATATTACATTCATTTATGTTTTAAACTGCTGGCTTCATTGGACTCGTAAAGTGTCTTATATTATAATTGTATTCTTGAAAAAGGAAGCTTTGAACAAAGCATTAGTAAATTTAGTTTCTGAAGATTTTGCTAACATGATTGCTGTGGAAAGGCCAGAAATTTAACTCAATGGGGGATAATTTATAGATAAAGAAAGTATTCTTTGAATAAAATGTTATATCGTATATATATTGTGATCGGACATGTTCACGATGAAATAAGAAACAAATTAGACATTCTTGACCATCAAATAGCTTGTCTTTTTAGTATTCTTGGTAAATAAAAAACAAATACAGTTGTCCTAAATGAATTTTCTGTTTTCTCATTGTAGGCCACTAATTTATTGTTCATACATTAATCTCATATTCAATTACATAATCAATTCTTCACAATGTTCATTATAGAAATAATCTTTCAACAGTTGTTATAATGATGCAATCAATAAAAAAATTAACACAATAAATATTGAAATTATCTTTTCAGTAAATACACATGATTTACTGCAAAAAAAATCTGGATCTCATTTAGGTAAGATCGAACTCCATGTAATAATTTACCTATTTACCTATATATATGTATGTATATATTTCAAAATGTTTTGCTAAATGGCCATTGGGGTTCAACCTTCTAAATATATGGCATTGCCCCTTCATGCTGTCGAGTTTTTTTTGCAGTTTAATCCATTTTGCTTAGAATTTTTTAAGGGCACTGTTCTGAAATATATAATTCAGGAAGAAGCTCGAACAGAGGCTCATTTGAGATGGGAGATTATGGCAATTTGGGCTACCAGGATTCAACCTCTAGTAGAAATGCTGTGACAAACTCACACTCTCTGCCCTTTCAGAATCGTCATCACCATATTCAGCCAGTGCCAGGCATGAATGGTCATAATTACAATCATCATCATCAAATACCAGCACCTCCATATAGTCACTTAGTGAGTAACAGTATGTACCATGGTATTATGAACAATTCTAGGGATGTTCCAAATTCAGGATTGGGATTCCCAAGACAATTCCCATCAAGTGCTTCAGAAAGGATGTATGGACCTCCTCGACGGCTTACTCAAGCAGCTTCAGGATATACTGATGTTCTCATGGATGCTATATCTCCAGAGGTGACTTCATGATTTTATATCTTTAGTGTTACTCATACATTCATACTTCAATTTTGAGTTTAGGAAATGAAGCCTTCACATTACTGTTTTTTTTAATATTTAAATACTACTTAGAATAAGAAGTCATGACGGTCTCTCAGAAGTGAGAACTGTTACTTTAACAAATTAGTTTGCTTGACTTGCTAGAGTTGGGGGAACTTGATTTAAGGGGGCATGGTGTCAATTGATTTCATTGGTTTGGGTGGGAAGCTAATGGATGTTTCATGGTGTAAGTGCTTTTCACAAATCTATATGATCATTTGTACTTTTGGTTCAAACTGAGTCCATCCATATTAATGGCCTCCAACTCACAGTTTGACTGGCAGAAAGCAAACTTTTACTTGCAGTTTATTTACAGGTGGTTAACTTACATATAGATTCTGGTTTTCATTGTAGATATCAGTGATTTCTTCAACAATAGTATGCTATTATCATTTTTAATAGAAAATTACAATGATCTATAAGAATGTTATCCATCATTTTCCTCCATAGATTGGATAATTAGGTTGCAAATTTGCATGATAGTAGCTTTTGGTGGATGATGGGGCTATTAAATTTGAATATTTTCAATATGTACTCTCATAGTCTGTGGCTCATTTAGCAACGGGACTCCAAGATCTGACTCCATCGGCCTCGTCCTGGACTTGAAGTAAAATATGCAGTTATTGTACAATGCAGAAGGTTTCCATTGTTTGACTATTGAATTTCATATATTTATCTATATAGGATGTTGCTATTCTACAATTCTCAGGCTTTGGAGTTGAGGAACTCATTGACCGTCACAGAGACATGAGAATGGATATTGACAGCATGTCATATGAGGTACAAAAAAAAAAGAACTAGGTTTCTGTTTGGGGCAATTACCTTTTGCAGGTTATTTAAATTCTTATAGTTTTCAGAGTTTAGTAGTGGCTAGAGTTGCTATTCTGCAATAAATATTACTATTTTTATGAGAATGATAGCAATTCTTTAATGGTAAACTATATGTTATTGTATGCTTAAAATATTGCCCATGAGAATCTAAAAAGTCATAGGGCAACCCTGCAGGAACTTCTAGCTTTGCAGGAGCAGATCGGAGATGTTAATACTGGTTTGTCAGAAGAATTTGTTCAAAAGCATCTAAAAACTAGAGTACATGTCCCATGTGCAGCTTTATCGCTATCAATCCAGTCTCCCAGAAGCAGCGTAGAGAATGGAACCTGCATCATATGCCAGGTATTCTGTTTCTTTCTTTTTTTGTTTTGTGAAGAATGGTAGGATTTATCATTTATGTATGAAAAATCCCCTCAGAAAAGGATATGCATTAACGTAGACCACATGTCTGAGAAGAGGGGGAAAAAAAACAGAAAAATTACATTAGAAATTATTCTCTCAAAGTAACCCAAGAAGCCCTATCAAGTTAGCCAGCCCTTTCCCTATAAAAACAAGAAGTTAAGGTAGTGGTCAACCAACACTTTGGAAGGGCCAGTCTCATTATTAAAAATAATTCTATTACAAAGAAGCCAGATGGACGAGGTAGCTGTGTGCGGCAACATCTTTATTTACCGCTTTTTGGATAGAGAAGTATTGATTGGAAAGAAGCCCACAAAGTAATCCATGAAGTGGAAGAGGGTTCTAACTTTGGACCCAATTTGCGCCAAAAACATTCAACAAATGGGCACAAAATAAAGAGATGCTCATCATCTTCTGGTAGGTCACCACAGAGCTCACATCTGATATCTCCATCCTGACTCCATCTACTGTGCCTAACTGTGGTCAATACCGGCTATGCACCAACAGCCATTGAAAGAAACAGACCTTTAGGGGACCTTAAACCTTCAGATCCAAGCCAGAAACGGAAATTGGGACTGCACAGTGTCTACTCTCAAAGAATAAGAGAACCCCTTTTTGACCATATACCCATTAGGACCAGGCATTTATTATTATTATCTATAATATTTATATCATTAATCGTTAGCTTTTTTACTTGTGGCATATTACTGCATTTCTTCCTACCCCACGATAAGTCCTAGATGGAATTGTACTCAGATTAATATCCATTCTGACAAACCTAGGTAGCACGGACATGGTCAGAGGACATTGGTACACTAGGACATGTTCAAATACAGTTATACAGTAATTCTTGAAAACATAGGACATGGACATGGCAAGGACACAAGGAAAAATTTGAACATGTATACTCTCATAGTTATAGTATTAGACAACAAAGAGATTCTTTTTAAGCAGTCAGAAAGAAAAGTTTTATTAAAAATCAGGAAAGAGAAACAAAGTTACAAAAACCAAATAAAGCTCTTTATCAAGGTCATAAGGAGCAGACAAGAAAACTAAAACAGTCTCCTACATAGCTACACTAAACAGGAAACAAAAGCAAATTTAACACAAAAAATGTTGAGACTGCCACAAATCCTCCTTGTCAATCAGCAAACATAGGTTCAACCATGCCACAATCACAACATCAGTGTTGACCACACACACATAGGATGTAGACCAGTGGATCAACAAATGGCAAATCAACTCCACTTCTGTGCTAGAGTTTTATAGTATCAATGAAGATCCTTCAATTCCTTTCTAGCCACCAAGACCACCATGTATCATGAGGTAACTTCTTCCAAACCCTCCATTTCTGGCCATCAATTCCCTATTTATTAATCCACAATTCCCAAAAATCTTTGATTTCCATTTGAGCATTTGAATTCAATCTTGTAAGGTTCCTCCACCATCCTTTCACCTAAGGACAACCAAAAAAAAGATGCCACCAATCCTCATCACTACTGAAGCAAAAGGAGCATCTCGATGTCACCAATCCTCTTGACCTGCAACAATATGAGAAAAAGATTTTACCGAAAATGAACACAAAAGAGAAATTCAGACCTAACATGAACACAAAAACAAGAGGAAAATTAGTACGGAATTGAGAATGTCCAAGTATGTTACAAGGCATATAGAATATATGATGGATTCTCTTTTTACCTTAGGTTTGAAGATACATTAAATGGAGTGTTCAAATTGTGCCCTAGGAGTAAGAAGGTGTGTTGGTGTATTGGAGCATCCAATGTGTTGCCAAAAAGTGTCCATGCTTGCTTGCAACAAACTTTTCCCCCATTTCCTAGCCCAGGGTTCTGCCTGCTGCAAATCGTTATACATACTGAAATTTTGACTACTCAAGAAGATAAACCCTTGACTGAAGCATTTTTCCCCATCTTTGGAATATATTGATTCTGCGAGAACACCTTATTTACTAAAAGCAAGCAATATTTTTCATAAGTTCATAAGCTTATGTGTTGAAACTTAAGATTGGTCTCTACCAGTCCACCGCACAGCAAATGTCTTCCAATATTCAATAAGTAATACCTTCTGTTAGTATGTATTTTTATGCACGAGTTAGAATTTAATATCCACATTTATTTAGGTGATGAAAGATTGTTAATTCAAATGGCTGGTCTTGCTTTTTATTTATTTACTTATTATTATTATTTTTTTGGGCTGGTCTTGCTTGCTCCTATCCTCTTGTTCTTTTTTGGATGCCAAGGTGGAATTTGAGGAAAATGAGAGAATCGGAACTCTGGACTGTGGTCACGATTATCATGCAGACTGCATAAAGCAATGGCTATTAATGAAGAACCTTTGCCCAATTTGCAAGACAGCAGCTCTATCTGTAGATAAGAGAAAAGGTGTGGGACCATGAAGAGCACGTCTCATCAAGTTATTATTTAAATTGAATAATGTACATAGATTTATTTGACTAGTTATTCTCAAAACACATGTAATATAAACCCTCGGAAACACGAGGGTGAATTGTTACTCTCCAAATGTACAGAAAACAGGAATTAAATTTATCGGTGATAAGAACCGAGCTAGTATTTTTATTTATACATTTAATTTTATCATCATTACACTCGCTATAAAACGGTGGAAAATATTTATCCTTTTATGGAGTGCTGGGACAACTGGCATCTGTTAGGACGCTTCTGGGGTACTCAAACCTGTTATAGAGCTCATGATATATTGTTGCATGTTGTGATTTTTGTTTAGTATTTCATATGGTATTGTGAGAAGATATTGCAACTTGGGCTTGAGGATCTATAAATTCCATTTTTAATCAAATAAACTGATGGCCCCTGCTTGGTTGTCGGTTCAATCTTATGTGGGCTCCTAGCTGATCAGCCCTAGTTAACAGGCCCATAGCCAGGCCCACCAAAACAATCCAAACCTAATCTATAGGTCTACCAACCACCATTTAATTATAAATATTCTTCGACATAAGGTCAAAGGTATGTGTTAACTTATTCTTACGCCTAAAATCTGATATTTACCTGAACAATCACTGAGACATCGGAGAGGTCTCGATTGACTTAGTGGCAATCTCTGATCGTCCTTTTCTCTTACTTCTCAAGTTTGCTTGCAGTTGCAGTGAACTCAAACCATCCTTGTCGGCCTCATCATCGACATCGAGTCAACCCACTCAGTGCGTGTCGATCACCACCTTGTCCAGGTCCACCAACTGACACGCATGCCAATTCAGCAGCAAAAAGGTGCGGCAAGTCTTACCATCAAACAACATATAAATAACGTAGTGAAAATTTCAGAGCTAATGATTTGTTTTACCCCCGTTGAATGTTTGAAAACTCAAGTTGTTGGATGCGTGGACTAGATATCATATCCACCTTCACTTGTAAGTCCTTGCAAAAAAACAAGGATGATGGGTCGTGAACCTACCAAAAATTCCCTGCAATAATAAATCAGAGCAAGGCCAGCATGCCCATACACAAAACACTTGCTAGTGCTGAAAGCAGCCGATAAAATTCCTAGAAACATGTGAATCTATGTCTCACCCATCTTATTCACATGTACATCATAAGCTACCAATAGAACAATCTGCTGGAAACATACATTCTCTGTAATGCATGATGAAAGAGGGATTATAACATGGAAATGTCATTTCCTGCTAAGAATTTAGAGCATTCTATTTATAAACTTGACAAAAGAGGAAGACAGCAAAATAAAGGAAACGGAGATAATACATATCATTAGCACCTAAGGGCTAAACAAAGGAGTTCTAATCCAGCAAACCAATACCATAATACACCGCTGAAAAAGAAATGTGAACGGTTAAAACAAAACAAAAAACCATAGTCATTTGCTTCACAGCAACTATTTCTTTTTGTTTGCAAACTAGCCCGTGCCAACCCAAAGGTGAAGATGTTTCTGGGCAACAAATATTATCGAGGAGCTGTTAAAAAAAAATCTCATGAAAGGGAAAATAAGATGGTAATCATCATTCATTCACGTGTTTTTCACAAATCTAAGCCGAGCAACACCCAACCTTCTTCACAGCAGAAACATCATCCTTGGTTCCTACATTGATTGTCTGTCCCTTGGGCAAAGCTGCAGGGTCATCACCAACTTCAAGGACCTTCTTGCTAACAATGTGGTAGATCTGAGTGAGCACCTCTGTGAAGGCATTTTCCACATTCATGGATTCAAGGGCAGATGTTTCCATGAAAAAAGTATTCTCCCTCTCAGCAAATTCCTTGGCATCTTCAAGAGAAACAGCCCTGAGGTGGCGTAGATCTGCCTTGTTCCCCACGAGCATAATGACAATATTGGCATCTGTGTGGTCCTTAAGCTCTTTAAGCCATCTCTCTACATTCTCAAATGTTACATGCCGGGTCACATCGTACACAAGCAGTGCACCAACAGCACCTCGATAGTATGCACTTGTGATTGCCCGGTATCTTTTCGAAAAGGAAAACAATAGAGAAAAATGTTCAGTCTTAGTTTAGATAGCAAAGCAAAATCTATGACTGAATGATGAGAAGAAGAATTAAGTACTAGTCCACAACCTCCAAACTTAAGAAATGAGAAATTTTGAAAAAACAATGCAAAAAAAAAAAGTAAGAAAAGAAGCAAAACAAACTTTTGAAACATTAAAAAACAACTACAAGTGATGCAAAATGCACAACATCAGAAACATTGTTTAGCTGACAAGTTGTTTATGGTGGCTTGACCATAAAAAAGGATGCTGATAAAAACAATTTAAAAAAGATGGTCAAATAAAGTATTCTACTCCAAATACATACATGTCCAACTTGTTGCAATTTGTAACTTGTATTTTTTTTCTTCTATGTAAGCAAACTTCAGGGTTGTTTTGACACAAGAAATGGTAAGTATTGTACAACATGATTAGAAATGAAGCTGACAAGTTGTTTATGGTCGCTTGACCATCAAAAAGGATGCTGATAAAAAAATTTTAAAAAAGATGGTCAAATAAAGTATTCTACTCCAAATACATACATGTCCAACTTGTTGCAATTTGTAACTTGTATTTTTTTTCTTCTATGTAAGCAAACTTCAGGGTTGTTTTGACACAAGAAATGGTAAGTATTGTACAACATGATTAGAAATGAAGCTGACAAGTTGTTTATGGTCGCTTGACCATCAAAAAGGATGCTGATAAAAAAATTTTAAAAAAGATGGTCAAATAAAGTATTCTACTCCAAATACATACATGTCCAACTTGTTGCAATTTGTAACTTGTATTTTTTTTCTTCTATGTAAGCAAACTTCAGGGTTGTTTTGACACAAGAAATGGTAAGTATTGTACAACATGATTAGAAATGAAGCTGACAAGTTGTTTATGGTCGCTTGACCATCAAAAAGGATGCTGATAAAAAAATTTTAAAAAAGATGGTCAAATAAAGTATTCTACTCCAAATACATACATGTCCAACTTGTTGCAATTTGTAACTTGTATTTTTTTTCTTCTATGTAAGCA
>JAMKQA010145702.1:0-29557 GCA_024699735.1 Posidonia australis | reverse complement strand
GTGGCAGCAACGACTCCACGCTCTCCCAACCCAACACTCTCCTCAATGTTTCAACTGCAACCTCTCTCTCTCTCTCTCTCTCTTCTCTTTTTCTTCTTCTCCTCTTCTCATACTCATGATTCACTTTCCTCTCTCTCCTCAACTCTCCCCCTCTCCTCAACTCTCCCCCTCTCCCTCCAACTCTCTTTCCCTCTCACGACCCACTCTTCTCACTCTTTCTTCTCTCCACCCTCCTCTCTTCTCCTTCTCAACTGCATGTGTGTGTGAGCACATTAGATAAAGGCACAACCCTCTCTTCCTTATATAGCTACAACTCAAGTCACCCATACTTAGAACACGTCTCAAATACACAACCTAAAAGTACAGGCAAATATCATAAATGTTCCACCTCTAGTTTTCTTCTCTTGCTCTCACGTTTCTAGAATGTGGTACAACATTTTAAAAAGACATTTTCTAAATTTGAAGCAAAAAATAGAAATTCAATGGAGGATCCCATAGATGGTACAACATTCTATTCTCTTGCTTCCATCAAAAGAGGATTCCAATTTTGAAGCATTTTCTAACAAGACATTTAGCACGCTACAAGTAGTCTTAATAACCATCAACAAGGGATACGGTAAGATCTCTTGCACCATGCATCGTGCTACACCAAAACGTTCTCACTCCCCTCCCCCCTCCACCCCACCAGCCCTCTATTAATGAATGGTCACATTTCATCTCTCAGGTAGCTCCATCTTTTCATCTAACCAACTAGTCCCACATCGAGGAAGATGTTGCATCATCTACTTGGATAAATTTACGTCCTTACAACATCTCCATCTTCTAGCATTTCACCATCAACCAATTGACATAGCAGTTGGGTCGTATTAGTGTGGCCACATAGACAGCCCACCCTACATCGTCCACACTAAAAATCCATCACCCCAAACCCCACACCACCAGCACCACCACGACGCCACCGACAAAAGGGAGGCTTTAATATTTGAAAACCACACTGTTCATAAATATTCAATTTATAACCTAACATTTTTTATAATCCAATCCATAACAATTTTTTCATATTCCATGTTCTGTATCTAAAACAGATTCACCTTTCTTGATTTTCTCATGGTACAAACCTCACTGAACCCCATGTCTCATCAGTCCACCGAGAACATTAAGACTGTTGCCAAGAATGCAGCAAGGTATTTTTCATCAGAAAAAAGAAAAGAAAAGGAAAGATTGCCCTTTGCAGCATGATATACAAAAATCAGCAAGCATTCAACAAAGCTCCAGCAAGCACACACTCTCAATGTGGGGTGTGTGAGGGAACATGTCTATTGGCTGTATACTTCTCACCATATAGCATCCTTCTATATTTTTCTCCATCTGAAATCAAGTTGCAGAACTTATAAGGAAATTTCATTATCAGAAAATTTCTACACATTAAGAGAAAATGTGATCCATTTGGTTGGTGGAAATACATCACATACCACACCATGGCAGAGATAGTCAAGGTCTCGAGCACACGTGGCTGGATTACAAGAGACATAAATAATTCGTGGTGCACGAAGTTTAAGCAGGAATTTGATTAGCTTCATATGCATGCCTGGACGATTTGGATCTGTAAGCTTGTCACACAAGCCACATCATCAACATTAGAAATATAGTGTCAAAAAAACCAGCCCTCTACAGATTGTAGTAGTTATTAACCAAATTACTAACCTCAAACCCAGTAACTTGCTTCTTTCGAACCATAAGAACTAATACCTATTTCCTTGTACATTTTAGAGAAAATTCTACTTATTGAACCCTAACAATCTACACGTGAAAAACCAAAATATAGTGTGGAAGACCCAACCACCACAACAAAGAAACTTACAACAATTCAAAAATCAAGTATACAATCAAAGAGCAGATATTGTCTAAAATAAATGTAAGTATGAAAACCGAAGAAAATTTATTCTACTTTGCAAACATTCGGTTATGAATGAGCCTATCACCAGCAAAGACTCTTCAGGTTTAAGGGAAAAAAGGGCCCATACATTCACAGTGACACTAGTACAATATCTGTTCTGCATGCACTGAAATGAATATTGCAACAAGAATGTTTTCTCTAAGAAATTACTCAATTTGAAATGAAGCATCAGAAGAAGGCACTGAACAAGAAAACAAGTGAAGAAAGTTCATGTATAACAGTACCTGTAATGACAACATCAGGTTTAGGAAAATCATTTCCAAAGTTGTCAGTAATTTTATTGAGATCTCCTTGAACAAATGTAGCATTATTGATGTTGTTAAGCACAGCATTTCGGCGGGCATCTGAAATGGCTTCAGGGACTACTTCATAGCCGTAAACATGCCTGACCCTAGAAGATAGCAAAGACATGACACTATAGTAAGAAGAACAAACATAAAAATCTTGGGTTATTGATTAACAAACTGGTAAAAGATAAAGAAAAAAAGACAAACAGAAAACCTTGTGGCAAGTGTCAGGCCAATGGTTCCAATACCACAAAATAAATCTAGAATAATGTCTGAACCTCCTCTGAGGCCAGCATAATCTTCTATCAGCTTGTAAAGAACTTCTGCCTGTTGAAAACATAACACAACAAACTTAAAATTTTTGAACAACTTGAAGGGACATACCACTATTTACTATCACATCAAGTCTAATTTCTCTTATTATAAACAATTAACAGTTTCACTTATAGAAACTTATAAACAAAGGAGGTAAGATCCTGAATAACAATGAAAAGAGCAAAGTAGGAGTGATAACTAAAAGTGCTAACTGTTTAGTGAAAACAAAGTACCTACCCATGGTATCTGGATACCTGATCCAACCAGTGACAACATGACATGACACGAATTGCAGTATAGCATACGCTATCATACGTACCAGACACTTCATCTTCACAGTCACCTCCATCTCCGAAACTCTCAGTCACCATGCTGCACTCGCAGCTACCATTATCAAAGAAAAACGGAAACCCCTAGGAGTTCTCAGACAAAGAGGAGGGGAGGAGGCACCAGGTACTTCACTCTCTAATGCCTTACATGAGAACTTAAGAAGCATATGAATCTAATTTATTTCGCTGGTTCTAGGTGATTTTTCCTGTTTTTTTTTTATGGCTGGGTAAGGCTGTTTATTATGCTCATTTGATGGGGCATCTTGTTTATTTGGCCCATCTAATTAATTACTGGCCCGTTTAAATGTAAGTGATGCATGTAAGGGGAAAAAGCCTATAAATGAAGATGAAATATTTAGAAAGGGTAATAAAAAAATCCTATACCCTTGCCCATATCTTGTATTTATGTCTTCAAAAAAGATACTCTTACAAGTATACATGCCTTGCAATTGGAAATATAGAGGTATCCATACCCACAATATACTCGTATTGATGACATGATAGGCCTACTGGATGCATATTTAGGGTTTCAATGACCAAAAAATCCAAACGAAACAGCAGATTCAAGCATATAACACAATCTGGATAATGAGAAGACTCCACAGAAGTGGGAAGAAAAGTTTACTGACGTTGATCCACCAAATAGTCAAGATTACAGTGCAAATTAAGGAAGATTTGTGATGACTACCTTCTTACTTTTAAAATTTAAGCTCCTGTAACCGGAGTGAAAACCAGATTACCTTTCATCCTAAGCATGTAATAGCCCAAATCAAGAACAAGATGACTCTGTCGTACAATTCACTGATGCCTATCCAAGGTATAGTTGTGGGAACAAGAAATACATACATACATACATACATACATGGCATGGCATGGATGCATGCATGCATACATACAATCATACATATTCTAAGAAACAAAACTAAAATGAGGATAAGCAGAGTGAGTTCCTTCCATTTTTGCCTACCTGGTAGGTGTTTGTCTGGAAGAAAGAGTTTGCAGATATCTGGAAGGTCAGTCCTCTTAAGTTCTCTGTGATAGTCCTTTTCCCATACAGAGTATACTCTTCCTCTCCGACAGATGTATTACCAATGGTTGTATTCACATTATTCAACACACTGACCTATGAACATCAACAAATTTAAGGAAAAAGTGCAGCATGTAATGAACAGGTTTAAAGTTTTTATAAAAAATGTTGTTGAACAAGAATGTGTATCTGAGCAATATAACATTTAACAAAGCATTGAAGAGTTTCCCACAGAATAATACTTCAAAGAGAAATTTATATTGCTTTATGTCAACATGATAAATCGCTTCAAGAAGATTGTACACACGTTGGCACCTCAAAAGGTCACAAACACATTGAAAAGGGGCACTTCAAAGAGAAATTTATATTGCATGTGTTCATATGAAACCATGTTTTGAAAAAAAAAATGATGATACTTCATTTATGCAAAAATATATATAGATACATATTTTTCTATACATTGTAAAATTTTCTTTAACGGTTTCCTTGTTTCTTCTTCCCTTTTGAGGAAACCCCTCAGTATGGTATTATATTCAACAAATTACAATTTACACAAAAAACAAGCCAGCCAGCCCAATCCAGCCCATCACTTAAAACTATAAGACTGACCAGCCCACAGAAAGGTCTACCCCATAAAAAAAAAAGCAACATAAAAAGCAACCTGCCAGCCCAAACTCAGCCCACCAGGTAGAAACAGTACAGCACCGCATCCCCCAGCACAAAAAATTAGACTCTAACCATCCCAGACACAAAACCAACAAAAAATTGGGGGGATGAACCAGACTGCTACCATCACAATACAACAGATTTAGCACCTGGTCCCAAAGAAGGCCAGATGTGCATGGCTGGCAGTCACCATCAAAAATCCTAGCGTTGCACTCCTGCCACAGATAGTAAACCAAGCCCATAAAAGGGCACCCACCACCACAGTTTAGCACACCGGAGAGCCAAAAATCTTGGCACAAGCTCCTCCAGAGTGCCACTGAGATCAAGACCAAGAAAAACTGCCACCGAGTTCACCGCAGCTCTGGAATAGGAGCATGCAAAAAATAACTGTTGCAGATCCTCATACGCATTACAGCAGAGGACACACCTGCAGATGATGACAGACCCAAGCCGGCACAACAATTCTTGGGTTTTGATTCTGCCCAACAGGACAAGCCACATGGTGAATGCGTGTTAGGGGATATGGCCGGCGAACCACACAGCCAGTGCCCACGTAACCGGGGTGGCGGGCGGGTGGGTGGCAATTGACGCAGACCGAAATGAGGTGTCTGAGTTCTCAGGAAGCCACGAAACAGGAGATTGAGAAATAAGGGGCACAGCCATCGGTCAAACAGCAACGATGCTCCTCCAAGCCCACGAAGGACATTGAGCACAATGCACTTCCCAAATAGAATATCCAAGCCACACAGAAGGTTTCCTTGTTTCTTATTCATGTTTTAGATATATAAACTTAGCATCATAATATATTACTTTATTAGCATACTTCTCTATCCAATATCCTTTCGTAGCACCTTACTATATCCTACTTCTACAGTAACTTTCTCATCCATACATGTATATCATAGTGCACCCTTATACATGCTTCGTACATTCCATTAAACCTAGGACTCGAAGTCAATCCAGATTGTGGTATAATTTAACATCTGATGATAACCTGAGATGATAGAAAAAGAACAAAATAATCCATTTTCAGCAAGAAAGTATACATTATTGGCACAATTTGTAAATAAAAGTATGTTTTCTATGTAGCATTTAAATTAAATCTGAATTCAAAAGATACAAATGAAAAATACAATATATAGATGTTGCAGTTAGGGTGGATATTGAATCTTATTATTAATAAGTAATATAGTTACATATTTATCTTTTAGATAGATATCTATATAACAAGTACTCATATAAGACATAATCCATATAACATAGTGTCAACACTCCCCCTCAAGCTGGAATACAGATATTAATCATACTTAGTTTGTTACATAAAGATTCAAACCCCTCAATACTAGACCCTTTGATGAAGATATATACTAACTGCTCTAATGATTGAGTATATAGAGTATAAATAACTCCTTTTATTATCAAGTCATGTACATAATAACAGTCAACCTCAATAAACTTGGTGTACTTGTGGAAAGTAGGATTATTTGCAACGAAGATCGTTGTCTGATTATCGCAATGCATGGCCATAAGGATTCTGACAGGGAAATCAAGTTCTGACAATAAAGACCTAAGCCAAACCATCTCACAAGCTATCTGTACCATGGAACGGTACTTAGCTTTTGCACTGAATCATAATACTACATTCTACTTTTTTGCTTGGCCAAATTACCAGATTTTCACCTACATAGGTGCAGTATCCTGATGTAGACTTTGTATTACCTCTGTCTCCTACGTAGTCAGAATCAGAGTATGCCTCAACATTTAGGTGATCATGTTTCTCATAAACTATTCCTCATCCTAGTGTACCTTTAATGTATACAAGCACACGTAAGGCACCTTACCAATGAACCTCTCTGGGTTCATGCATGAATTGACTGAGAAGTTCAACATACGAGATATCTAAACGTGTCACAGTCAACTACATCAATTTGCCAATCAATCGTCTATATCTATCTACATTCTCATATGTGCCTGTAGAACCATCTCAGAAAACTGGTATTGGATCAATGAAGTACTTTCTGGTTTACATCCTATAACACTTGTCTCCTTGAGAAAATCAAGTACATATTTTCTCTAAGATAACATCATCTTTTCTTTAGCATAAACAAACTCAATCCCCAAAAAGTACTTAGAAGGTCCCATATTCTTTATAGTGAAATGTTGTTGCAAATATTCCTTGGTCTCCCTCATACCTATAGCATCACTCCCTATAAGAATAATATCATTCACATATGCTACCAACAGTACATAACCATTAGTGTGTTTCCTGATGAACACCGAATAGTCTACAACACATCCTTTGAACCCAAAACGTATCACTACTTTGCTGAATTTATCAAACCACAATCTCAAACTCTATTTTAAGCCATATCTAACTTTCTTGAGAAGACATACAATGTTCCTCCTGAGCAACATATCCAGAATTTTGCTCTATTTATACTTGTTCTGCCAAATCATCCTAGAAAGGGACATTCTTCACATCAAGTTGGTGAATATCCCATGAATGATTAACAACAATAGATAAGATTATCCGAATAGAATTTAGACAGGCCAATGGAAAAAATGTCTCCTCATAATCAACACCATAAGACTGTGTGAAACCACAGGCAACCAATCTCACTTTGTATCTATCCTCAAACCCATTAGGCTTATACTTGATATTAAAGACCTACCACTAACTAACAACATGTACCACGAGTAAGTAAGACTTGTATTTCCTCATCTATGACTACCTTCCAGTGTGATAGAAGCAACACTTCTTGATAATTATTAGGTATAGACTCTAAGGATATGAACAAGGCAAACTGACGAAAAGAGAAATGAAAGAAATCATAAGTAACAAAAGTAGAAATAAGATGAACAGCCAAAGACCATGTACCTTTGCATAAGACAATGGATATATCAAGTTCTTATGGTAGAAGATCTACAGAGGAGAGTAATGGCTCAATCAGAGTTGATGTAGGCATGTTGTGTTGTCGATGATAAACCTGCAGTGGACGAAGTATATTTTCCTACAAAGGTTGCCGTTGAACACCTCCTGTATCCACAATCTCAACAAGAAAAGGAACAGGAGTAGTAGAAAGTGTAGTCAAAAAAACAGAAGAATCAAAATATGACTTGAACTCCCAAAAAGTAACATCAATAAACACAAGATAACGATGACTGAGTGGATAATAACACTTGTACCCCTTCTAAGTTCTAGAATATCTCACAAAGACACACCTAAGAGATAGAGGAGCTAACTAATCAAGACTGAGATTAAAATCCTAAACATAGATATCATACCTAAACACCTTTCGAGGAAGATTGAAGAGTTATTTATCAGAACACAAATGCCGAAGTGGAATTTAACCATCAAGAAATACAAAGGGCATCCTATTAATTGACTATAAGAACGGCATCAAACCAGAATGATTTTGGAACATTCATTTGAAGTAAAATAGTACAAGTGACATTAAATATGTGTCTATACTTGCGTTCAGCCACCCTATCTTGCTAAGCGATTTATGGACAAGAGATCTAATGAAGAATTCCTAATAAAGCATAATAATTTTCTACATTCTTCTAAATAAATTCCAGAATATTGTCAATACGAAAGATTTTTGAAGTAACAGAGAAATGATTTATTATTTTAATTAAAAACTTCTTGACAATGCCAAACACATGATGTCTATCCTTCAAGAAGGTACACCCAATAAACTCTAAAATAGTCATCTACAAACACAATATAATAATAGAAAACACACTACGAACAATCATTAAAGATCACAATGAACTAAATCGAAGGGACCTTGATTACTAGTTATAGGTAGTCCAATGGTGCTTACCTAAACAACACGACTCACAAATAAATAACTCAACAGTGATCCAAGGAAGAGCCTATTATAGATTGCAATGTGATGGATGACCAAGACGGTAGTATCATAATGAAGAATCTACAGTAACTGTAATAGATGCCAATCCACTAAGTATATCATCCCAAATCAACATGTAAACGCCATGACCATGCTCATGGCCCAAACCTATCTTCCTCCTTATTGTCTACGGATCTTGAAAAATACAATGATAGAGATAAAAGATTACAGAACAATAAAGTTGATGGATAATAGCACTAATAGAAAGTAAGTTAACAGAAAAAACAAACACATAAAGAACTTTTTCAAGAGGGAACTGGAAAGAGACATGAACCACATCTAGAGATAGAGCAATAATGATCATTAGCAATAGAAACAAATTTAATATCAAATAAGTTGGAAAGACATGTAAAAAAGGTGTGAGTACCTAACGTGTGAGGAAGTCTCAGAATCGATAATCTAAAAACTAAGACTAGAATCTAGTAAGGCAAGCATATCTAAGACCGAAGCATGAGCGACAATGGTAAGATTTTAGTTATCTTGGAGCTAAAGAAATCTATCATAGTCAGCTTGAGAGATAGTCATTGTCACAATAGAGGAATCATCAGACATAGTCTTTGTCACATGTCCAACCCAAGAAGGTTTGCCGAACGTGCTCCAACAACGATCAGACATATAATTTGCCTTGCCACAATGATCACATTTGCGAGACTCATGTCCTCCGAATGATGCTTTGCCACGTCCACGTCCACAGCCTCTAGTAAAGGTAACTAAGACCAACTGATTAGGAACTGAAGTCAAAGTAGTAGTCGAGATGCACAGTGTACGTGGAAAAATGGAGGAAAGTGAAGAAGTCTCTACACCAAGAATCGGACCACAAATCTAAGAAGTCACTGTTGGATTGAGTCCAGTTAGGAAAGTCACTGTTGGATTGAGTCCAGTTAGGGAAATGACTACAGTTAGCTTCTTTTGATACTGTCTCATCTTCAATATATCAACTAGAAATAATTGATATATTTCTAGTTCATTCAGTAGAGATATGAGCGAACAGTAAAATTCTTGAACAGAACGCTCTCCCTAACGGAGTGTAAACAACTATTCATATATCTCATATATGCGAACAATATTTTTTTTCATGTCCATATGAAATTCTTGAATAGAACGCTCCCCCTAACGGAGTGTAAACAACTGCTCACATATCTCATATATGCGAACAATAGTTTTTTCATGTCCATATGTGCTATGTAAAGTATCCCCAATCTTCTTAGCCAGACGTAGCATCATGACACCTCGAGATATATCCTCCTTCTTACTATTAACTAGTTATAATATGACGACATAGTCATCAACGAACCATTCATCATAAGTAACATCCTTTGCTTCAGGAGATCAGCAATAAGATGGTTTGTCTTCCTATGTGCACCAATAGAGGTCTCAAACGTCTGTGACCATAATAGAAAGTTCTTGCCATTTAGTTTGATTTAACGGTCCTGAAAGATTTTTCATCAACATCTCACGAGAAGAGGCCATAGAGACAAAAAATACGGTCTGATTGGAGCAAATAAATAGGGGAAAGATAGCCAAAAAGTGTCGTGATCTTGAGAAAACACCAACAATAGATATATAAACCCACTTATAGGACAAAATTTAAGTATCTATGGTAAATAGAAGACACATAGACAACCCTAGATACAAAAAATTGAAGGAATAAAGGGAGACAGACTATATCATGCCGTAGGAACCGACGGCCAGGCTGTTAGAGCGACTAATTGCCACAGAAAAAGAGGGTAAGGCTAGCGGAAGCCTATAGCTAATGGAATAGGGGTGGACGTGCTGAACAAAGGGGCTGGAAGACTGATCAGAGGCTGACAGCTTGAGCAATGGTGGCTGGAGTGGATGTCACCGGCGTGTTGGCTGGAAAAATGCCCCTAGACGCCTGCAAACTGACCAGAAATGGGACTAACGGAGGTGGCTGAGGGTGGAGACGTATAAGGTTGTATAAACCTGTGTTGTGGTACCATGTTGTAGTTAGGGTCAATAATGAATCTTATTATTGATAAGTAACATAGTTACATATATATAAGATTTATCTCTTAGATGGATATCCATATAACAAGTATCCATATAAGACATAACCCATATAACATAGTGCTAACAATAGACATTACCATCTTTCTTGATGCATGGCTTGGAAGATATCTTTGAATGTAATGGAAAATGTTCTTCGAGTTGGTCTAGAATGAATTCAAATATTAAAAAAAAAAAAGGAAAAACATAGGGCACATGGCTCCCACCCATAGTATTAAGCTTCAGTTTTGTGTCGGACTTCGGTTCGACAAAAAAAGAAACATATCGGACATCGATGGAAATGTCGGTGAAAACATGGTAAATTTATAGAAGTCCATAAAAATGGTTAAAAAACTTTGAATTTTGATTTGAAACTCTAGGATAAACTAAAGTAAAAAATAAACTTAGATCAATTTTTTTAAACATGTATCACACAAAATATGCTACATAAGCTTAAATACAAATATCATGAAACATAAATAGTATCTAAAAATACTTAATAAATGTATAGATTATCCTTACAAATATTTAGTCTATACTTAAAACAAATAATTCTCTCAACATTTAATATGAAGAGAAAATAGAATTGAGAAAATACTCACGAAACAATATGTTGTCACTTCACAGAGTCTTGAAACGATATATGATTACATGAGTTTACTAATTTTACTAATTTTATAGATTTTATAGAATTAATAGATTACATCTATGTCTTATTAGGTTAGATATATGTATTATTAGGTTAGATTTATCTAATATCAAGTTATTAACATCAAAAGACAAACACAAAACATAAGACCTATGTATTATTAGGTTAAATATATGTAAAATGCAGAAATGTTGGAACTTTGTGAATGTTGGCCCTTATAAAACCTTCAACAGCAAATAGAGAATGCAAACAGCAAAAGGAAAAAATTCGAGTGTCAACATTAAAAGCAAGCATGTCAGTTGACACATGATTTCCATGTGTTGAAAATTTAGTGTGTCAATCGACTCGCTCAACTCGATACCGATGTTTCCACTGAAACACAAAACTTCTCAATTTACACCTATACGTCATTTCCCTGATTTGCAAGACCAACACGTGTTGGCGAAATTTCACCAACATGTGTCAATTTTTGGAACTATGCTCCCACCAAAGGACAAACAAACAATCAAGCAAAATAAGCACTAGACTGCCCTTGCAGATTCAGGTTTGCAAAAGTTAATGTGCCAAGAATGAGGTCCAATACATGCCTACAGAATGCTGTAGGCATGAAAATAAATCTCATAAAGCAGGATCTACCTATGCTGTTAGCAATTATCAATGGCAAAGGACCTAGACCTATGTAATTATGCATCTTCTAGTAATTGTTTTATACACAAGAAAGAAATTTTTTGAACATCATGATAACTTCATAAAAACATTATAGCACGTAGAATATTTTTGTACGAACCACTTCAGGGAAAGTTGAGATCTTATCAACAAGAGGAGATAGTAACTTGGGATTGTAGGACGAAGTCACAAAGTTAACCATCACTTCAGGAAGATCAGTCATGGCGTCTCTGAAACATAAAATAGTTGTAATTATTTAAAAATGAACATGCAGAAGGTGTCATACATACATTTAACAACAGATTTATGCTGACTTTATTCTCTAAGTAAACTAGAAGAGAGGATACATAGAAATGAGAAGGCAAGCCAAAAAATCTACTGATTTATCTTGTTATCACTTTGTCGGTTCCTACCTTCATTCAAAAGAAAAAGAAATCCACTGCAAAAACATTTGATAAGTCTATGTGATATTCCAAGTATGAACTCCAGTTTTCAAGATACTAAATCAGTAGTCCGAACGGTTATATTGAATATCCACTTAATTATAACCATCAAAATTGCTACCAGTCATAGATTGAATCACCATTCTGGGCCAAGACAACCATTTTTTCTTAAAATCATTTAGTCTTATAAAAATCTAGTACATTTTTCATGTAACGGATGAATCTTTGGCAATGAAGTTGTCCTGTTCACTTTTCAATTGCATGATAAAAGTTGATCCTGTCCCTTGGAATGGCAGGTTGATTCAGGCTCTCAGAAGGATTCGGGTAAACCAGGTATCTCAATCAGAACAAAGAGGTCACAAGGAAAGAGGGATCAAAGGGTGCTGATGGGACACTTGGGTCTCCTCTAATACCTAAGTCAAAGATCACTCTAGAACAGGAATCAGATTTTTCAGGTGGGTGAGTGATAAAATTGTGCATCTTAAGCTTTGTGCCAAAGGGGCATTTATAGCCAGGTCTTGGTGATAGGTGAGATCCAAGATGTGGATTGGACAATCTCATGACACATTGAAAATGCATGTCACAAACTCTGTTGGCTCACTGTACCTATCGTGGCCGTTCAGTCTGATCTCCAAGTTTCCCTGATGGTCTCACCTATGCTGGTCCAGTCAGAGGTGTCAGCTGCTGGGCACTCCTTCCTAGTAACACAGGTCGGAGTGATTAGAGGTGTGAACTACAAGGCACTCCTACCTAGTAATACTGGTCTGAGAGATCGGAGGTGTTGACTCTGCGGTGTTGCTCCTGATTATACTATTTCAGGTAGGCCCTGAAACACCGGTTCAGGCATGTTTCAGTGGCCAGGCTCATATCCATAGTTGAGATTGCTTGATGTCATAAAGTTTTCAAGGTTACATTATGTCGTGTCTTTCATCAATATCATAGTATTAAGTTGTGTTTGCTAAATCACCAGTTTTATGTGCTTATCCAAGCATTAAGCAATTTACCCTATACTAATATGGTAAACATGAACACGACTACCTTGCTTTTGTGTAAGCACGACACAACATAGCATTTACACATTTAGTACAAAATGTATCAGCATTCACACATTTAGTACATGTTTAACGTGTATTTATCACTTTTTCATGTACTTACCATACTTTTTGTTTGTGTATTTATTGTGTTTTCAAACATAGACATGAAAATATGCCTGTTCACTAATCTTGTTTACAGGGTTGCATGTTAAGTACAGGTGACACAATAAGAGTAAAAACTAAAACATGATTGTATTGTGTTGTGTCGTACAGGTCTAGCTTAAATATCTACTTTCCTGTAAAATAAATCTTATGAATAAGGGACAACACCCCATGCCTTTATCACTAAAATAAGTAATAAGGACCAAAACAAATGGTTTCCATACAAGGTCTTACATTTATAAAATTTTATTGAATTTTACTTTTAGGCAATGTTTAGGTGCCATTTTTTTTAGCTTACCACTTATTCAAGTCATTATTTATAAATGCATTTGCTAATGATATGCTAAGGATGTGAGGATCCATAAGGAAGTGAGAAAGGTTAGCTAGAATTGACCACTAGCAACTTTGCTAAATGCACAGTTCAACTATCCAGTTGTGCCATAGTGCCCTGTCACACAGGATGCCCAGATCAATGCTGGAACACCATGACAACTATAAAACTTACACAACAAAATAGATCATACCCTACTATTGTGTAAGGTCTAAAACATCCGAAAAACTACTAAAATTTCTTAGCAAACAAGAATAAGTGGCATAAACATTTTGAGCTCACGTTATACCCAAATGAAGCCATAAGTGTTATTCTAAAAAACATGAACACAATAGAAATCTGCAATAAAGAATCACTTGTACAGGAAAACATATAACCCATAAAATTTCACATAATATATCAATTTAAAGATCTTGAAATTATCTATCTAACGCATCCAAAAACACTGAAATCCAACATTTAATGCTCAAAATGTGATCGAGACAAGATAGTAATGACATGCAATAACCGATATTCAGTAAGCGAATCTCCAATTAGGTGACCCATAAATCCGATCCATACAAATCATCAATCAATCCAGGATTCATGCTTTCAATCCAAAAAAACAGTATATTCCTAGCATGGACCTAAGATTTAAAGATTAAATCTCTAAAACATGCTCTCTACAAGGGCATGTACTTCGTTGAAGGCACACTCACACAAACTCCACTTGTGGCAACAACATCTCGACCACACCAAAGCCGGATCTCGAATTACCACTCCTCCCTCAAATCAAACTTCCTCTCTAAGCTCCAGAGTTCACTACGGCTACTGTCATCCATTGATCGATCGCAGCCAGCAAGCTCCCCGGCCACACAGGATCACCACAATACCAAAAGGGCTATGGGTCGACACCGAATTCCTCCCCTTGCACATACACAGGCTATGAAGCCCCCCTCTCATCCTTTAACTCTCTCTTTTTGTCTTCTTCTTCCTTGTCGTTCTTCTTTTTATTTCCCTTTCTTGTAACACAAGAGTGGTTGCTATCCTTTAAAATCAAATCTCAAAATCACTATGCAAGAGACAAGTGGCAACACATGCGCACACACATCTCTCTCTAAGTTGTTGCTCTCTAAACCAAAGAACAAGCTACCCTTAAATAGCCACCCTCTTCCACTTACGTCCAAAGTGTAGGTCGCATACATCACTTCATGCAATAACCCACTAGTTTCATTACATATACATATGCATTTCAAATATACAGAAGCTACTAAAACACACCAAAGTAAGGAATCACCTCAAGCTCAAGTTCGGTAACAAAAATTTATGCGCTGAACAGGCACACACTAGACATACAAGTGTCAATGCACACAAGCCCCAAACCTGGGCAAAAGTAAACATGCTAAGCAGCTACGAACCATTCAGGTATCGAACATACAAGTGCCAAACAAATAGGTACTGATCCAAGTAGCTACCAAAAATGCAAGAATTTAAATCAAAGCATGCACGATATCAGAAACAAGAGAGCCCCTTCTGCATCTTCTTCTCACCCTTCAATCATCAACATGCATACAATACCCAACTTGAGAAACACCACTCGTCGAACCCATCACCTACTGAGCAACAAGACCATTCTTCTTTGTGGTTACCATTTTGTTTTTAAGCCAGAGAATTTCTTTATTTTTCACTTGGATTCTATTGAAAACTGCCTTGAGATTAAACCAACAACACATATATATAACCCACTTCACTCCAATCATCTCTCCTCACAGCACATGGATGCACAAGAACACTTAACAATCTATGAGGTAGCAATCCATTTTCTTTAATTTTCCTTTAATCCTTCTTTCTCCCAATCAAATACACACACCAATGTGATGCCACATAGGATACTAAACTCCAAAACAACACTCACTTCCTTATAACCTAAAAATACTCAAAAACACCCAACTTCAACATGCCTCCCAAACACTGGCAAAATGCACAAGCGACATGCATAGCCTCAAGGTCATTAATGTTACAAAACTACTATCTTACAACAACTTCACTATGACCCACTTACTCAGACCAAAATGCTTTAGTCGTAAGTTACTTTAATAGCAAATCACTTTCTTAAATGCCTATCATGGATCTTCAAATTTTCCAATGGAATAAACGTACTGAGCACCTCAGATTGAAAACACACATGTTGGTATATATAGTCCTATATCGCTTAATGGTAAGTGAAAAGTAACGGTTATATAACCATGAGCCCATACTAGACTACGATATTGCTTAAGTATTTTCATGGTATTACCGAAATGGAAAGACTCTAGTTTAAATAGATCATGGACTACGATGACAGATCACGGGCCGAGTTGACTCAGCCTTGTACTTGGTCTTGATATATAAGTTGTTTAAAAGTAAATTGAAAAATACTATCATATTGGTCTCTTAGAAATGTATGTCCATCTTCTTCACTTATCTAATACTTAATAGAAAGACAAGAAGTACAATAAGATTACCATTGCTTTTTTAGGATATTATTCATATAAAGTGGCTTCAAGCATGGTTCCAAACGTCGATTTCATGTGACTTCGGTCTTTCTAAAATTATATGGTGTAAACATGGTAAAAATATGGAAGTCCTCTAAAATTCACTAAAAACTAAAATCTCTATGTAAAAATTTAGGATAAGGTAAAGTAAGAAAATACACATTAGGGCTACATAGTTTCATTTTTAAAAAGGTATCAAATAAAAATTCAAAACACACCAAATACACTAAGTACGAACATTCTGAATTCTAAAAATTGACACTATGAAATTGAAAAAGTATCATTACATGAAATAATATTTCATATAAAAGCATAACCATGCATATGACATTAGTTGAGTTTTCTTTACAATTTTCCAGAATTAAAGGTTTCATAATTTTTCGTTTTTACTGATTTTTTTGAAATTTTATAAACACTAGCCAATTAAGAAATTTCATGTTTCCTAAATTATCTTGTTTTAGTAATTAGTTTAATAATTTATAAAATTCTATGACATTTACTTTAATGTTTCCAAACTATTTTCTGTTTGTATACTTTTTCATGACTTTTAATTTTTGTTCCTAAATTTTGCTATAAAATATTTAATTAGTAAATTCTATTTATTGAATTAATGAAAAGGAAAAAGGTCATATTCTTTCTTCCTTCTTCTAAACACTAAACCTACAGATTGTTATTTCACCTATAATTACCATCAACAAACCAAATCAAATTTGATTTGAACAATTTTTTTTAGCAGTAATTATAGATTTTGTGAAAACAAATTACAAGAGAACAAGGCTTATCGAGAAGATAAGCCAAAAAAAAATAAACTACACCACAAGAATCAGACTAACCCACAAGAGGGCTCTACAACCAATCACACATAAATACATCAGAATATAGGGAAAAAGCAACAGTTGGACACCATTCCAAAACATAGGACACAAGTCTATCTCAAAAATCTTGAAAAGCCAAGCACATTCCCTGAAAAAATCAATGATTTCAATCCATATGATCCACTACATTACATGAGGGAGGGCTCTCCAAACCTTCATCTTCTCCATCATTTTCCTTCAGACCCCATTAATCCCAAAAAAGCTGTACTAATCCACCACAAAGCTGGTCAAAGAGCTCTCTCTCTCTCAAGCAAGGAATGCCACCAACCCATAGACTGCCTCACAATCCCTAAAAAGATGATGAAGATCCTTGATCTTGCCTCTTGGCCTGTGCGATTTTGCTTGTTGGTTTCAGATTGAGGTGTTGATTGAGAGCTATTGAGCTAAGATGGTTGTTGAGCTAGTTCACAATCTACTAGCCACTTGACCGTCATGTTGCTCACCCAAGTGTCTTTAGACCATTCGCCTGGAACTTTATTGCTCGAACCTAGCACTGCTAAGTCTTCATGGCTAACGCTTGGGTGTTTTTAGGCAATTTATTCGGGACTATTCGGTCTAAATCGAACCAAACAAAATATCCCACATCAATCCTCTGAAGCATACAACAAAAATTACAACTGCTAGCATGGTGAAATCCACATCTTTATTGAACTGCATCTGTCAACACCCCTTCATGAAAAATCCACCAAGAAAAACACCAGGCTTTCAGTGGGACACTATTGCTCTAAATCCACATATGGCAGCCCACCCAATTTCCTCTGCCATTTATGATTGAGAACAGAGATGTAATTGAAAAGTCCCCATCCTTAACCCAACAGGTGCAAGAGTCAAAGTCAAATGAAAGAGATAAGCAAATTGAACACACATTTTCAATCAAAGAAAACAAAGAAATAAGATCCAAAACCTTCTCTATCTATGAGATCTCTCCCAAATCACAAATCCCACACAATGTTGGTAGCATGTTTGACAAAACATTCGCTATACTAGAAACAGGTTGCGTAGAAAACAAAAACAAATCTGGAAATAGCAGTCTCAAAGCCATGGAATCAAGCCAGAGATCCACCCAGAAGCAGATCCAACTCCTACACCCAACTCTCAGCCTAATCACACACTCCACAATGTGACTTTAACAATATCACATGTTGAAAACTTGAAATATTAAATTCTTTCTTAGGAGATTACGATTAACATGGTTTGTTTTTTCGTTTATTAAAACCAACAAAGAAATATAAAAATAGGAACAACAATAATAACATGAAAAATACTCTAAAGGGGGAAATGATTTAGACAGAATTTAGTTTCCTATTGGCTATTCAAATCAAGGTGTTTGTACACAACAGAGGAAATGATTTGATAGGAAATCAATTCTACTACTTTCCTAAATATGTGTAAATATCATGGAATTCATTTCCCTATACATCATTTAAGATTTCACTGGAATTCACTATCTTCTTTAATCAAGGCCTTTGAATTCTTTCTTATGAATTAATGATTTCCATATTTTTATATTTGTTTGATACAAAATGATTTTAGAAAATTTATTGGCTAATAATTATATATAATAATATTTATTTTATATTTGTATTTCTATGATAATATTTTATTAATTTATTTAAGAATATATAATGATTATAATAGGCTTTGTTATCCAATAGTAATGTATGATAATATTATTTTATTTTATTTAAGTTGTATAAAGATTTTAATAAACTTTCTTATCAAATAATCGTAAATTATTTTATTTATTTAAAAATATATAATTATTTTAGTAAATCTTGTTGTCAAATAATGGTATATGATAGTATCATATGTTTGATTGTCAAAAGTCATGTTACAACAAGATCAACTTATGCTATGTTCGACAAGATCCAAACATGTGGTTGTCAATGTCGTGTTACGACAAAATCCGCTCATGCCATGCTTGGCCAACCAAGTGTATGATCATCAAAATTGTGTTACAACAAGGTCCACTAATGCCGTACTCAACAAGATCTGAGCGTACAGTCATTAAAGTCATGTTGTAACAAGATCTACCCAAACTATGCTTGACAAGATCCAAGCATGCAATCATCAAAGTCATGTTGTGACAAGATCCACTCACACTATGCTCGACAATATCTGAGTGTGTGGTCGTCTAAGTCATGTTGTGACAAGATCCATTCACGTAGTACTCGACAAGATCTAAGTGTGCAGTCGTCAAAGTGATGTTACGACAAGATCTGCTTACGTCATATTCGACAAGATCCTAGCGAGTAGTTGTTAAAGTCCTGTTACGACAAGATTTGCTTGCACCACGTTCGATAAAATTCAAGCGCACAATTGCCAAAGTCATGTTGTGACAAAATCCACTTACGTCATACTCGACAAGATCGATTCTAGCACATAATTATCAAAGTCGTGTTGCAACAAGATCCACTCATTTCATGCACGACAAGATCTAAACGCATGGTCATCAAAGTCATATTGTCACAAGATCTGCTCATGTCATGCTCAATAAGATCCAAACGCGCGGTCGTCAAAGTTATGTTGCGACAAGATCCACTTACGCCGTACTTGACAAATCATATGCGATCATCAAAATCATGTTGCAACAAGAGCCACTCATACTGTACTCAACATTATGTAACAAGTTATGTATGTTAGATGCTCTAGTTTGAAAGAGAGTGTTAGATTAAATAGATTCTTATATGGATCTTTGTCTTATCCATTTAATAGGCTACTTGTAAGTTAAGTATGTGTTCTCCTATATGTAGGCGATCGTAATTCTTTATTAAAAAATGATTAATATAATAATTTTGTTTCAACTCAAATTAGCTATATTATGAAATAATATTATGAAATAAAAGAAATAATATTAAAAAAATTACATAGGGTCATTATATCACAACAACGTATTGTATGAAGTTCTCCAAATGACCGAAGTTCATCTTAACCTACATTATTTCATTGAACTGGTACTTAAACAATGACATTAGACACCAATTTTTTTCATCTTTAACAAATGCTAATAAATCATTACGGCTACCGAATTGATAACTGTATTGGAACTGTGAATTCAAATAATATACCACAATGATAAAAAAATTCATTCATTAAATAATTATGTAAAAAATTAAATATAATGATAAACAACATGAATGTACAAATTAAAATGCTTATCAACTTCATATAAAGGATGAAGAAGCATGTTGGACCATCTTTATATATAATTTTAAAATATACTATAGAAGATTTATATGCTGCATCAGCCACATCTTTTATCAACTACATAGTATCGTATAAGAAATCCATAATAAGCTTCTTATTACCATCCATCAACCAAATGACCTTTGAAACTGATTTTACAATATTTACTACCTTTCAACAATACTCTAAAAATGTACATTGTTTATTACTAAATTTATTCTCCTACCAATTGCACTTTCACTCTCATGGTATTTGTATCATTATTGCGAATTGAACATATACTTCAATCAATTTTTTGATTAAGTATACTTTAAATACCAACATAATTTATTACAAATTAGATGACTCCTAGAGGAATCAAATCACCACTACAACACTCACATGACCTCATTAATGTCAATAAATATAGTGATTATAGATGAAATTGGTTACAACCTTTGCATTTCTTAATATCTTTTTCAACAACTTTGTCTTCCTAAAGTCCTTAAGCATTAGATCAATACAGTGAGCTGCACATGGTATCCAATAGATTCCATACTTTTTCATAATCATGATATCGATCTTTTTAAAATTACATTCGTTGTCAATAACAATCTACACTACGTTTGCTACTCCCACTTGTTTAATGACTTCTTCTATTTACTTGTATATGTATTTGTAATCTCTAGTAACATCAGAAACATTAACAGATTTCAAGAAAATGGTACAATTATCACAACAAATCATGAAATTGATGATCTATTTCCCTGTGATACTTGTCCAGCCATCACACATGGCAGTCATCCTATAGGTTAATCATTATTGTTTCAAGTCGTTAATGTAGATTTCTAATTCTTCCTTCTCTACTTTGAAGTACTTGTTCAGGGTATCATGCTCAATTGATGTTTTTACTCCAGTACCTTTTTTTTTATCCATCATTATCAATAGAATGTGCATGTAACTAACATGAATCATCTTATTTAAGTGCCCTTACATTGTTACGACCTCCACTACTTTCAAATCTTATGGAATTTAACATTATAAAGGCAGAAAATAAAATATAATTGTCATTAATTTGATAAAATAATATATTCAAATATTTACTGATTTTCTACAATTTTTAGTATCTTTTACAATCATTCCTGATTTTTTTCAAATTTTTCATTATTTTTTAATTAATTATGAAATATTCTAATTTTTTTTAAATTATAAATATTTTACTATTTTTTATTTAATTACAAATTTTACTATTTTTTAATGATTTTATAGAAGTATTAGGCTCGATCTATGCATTGTTAGGTTCGATCTATCATCTATGTAATATAATTTATGAACATGTGAATTATTAAGTTAGATCTATATATTATATAAAAAATATATATAATTATATATCAAATTATTAACATCAAGATTAAAAATAGTAAAATAAACATGATAAAACCTTACATATATGTAATATAATGTTAAATTTAACTAAGATTTAGATTTATATCTAAGATTTACATGTGAACTTAAAAAAAAATTACAAAATTCCATGTAAACACCTAAGATCTAGCATAATAATTTGAAGAGGATAAGGATATGGATTATACATTTATACCTTGATGAGAAAGATAAGAGGAGAAGTTGAAGAAAAGACGACCCAAGGAGGCACAACCACCCGATAACCTAAGAATCCTTGGAAGCTCCACTGGATGCACATTTACAGGGAGGAGAGAAGGAGAGAAGAGAAACGAAGGAGAATAGGAGCTCCACTAGAGATGCAACAACCAATAGTGGTGAACAAGAACAACAACCAGTGAAGGAAGCAAAGAAGCAGTAGCCAGCAAAAAAAAACAACCAATAACAGCAATATCGTCTATGTCGATAACTTTAAAGGGCATGTCGATCAACACGAAGTTAACTCAGTGTAAAATTTACACTAAATCGATCAACACAAGTCAACATGTCGACATTGACCACTAAAATACAGTATATCACGACCTATGTATACATATCGTGTCGCCTAACCAATAAACCAACATATGTTGGCGATATTTTACCGATCGATGTTTTATTCTATATGTGTAACAAAATTGGCAAAGTTGGAGATGAGAATGCACAAACAAATATTGAAACTAAAATTTCTATACAAACACAAAATAAAGAAAACACGTCAAATAAAAGATATTATCCTTTACCCTTCCACCTCTTTACATGCAATAGTCAGAAGAGGGGGATAGATGTTCTCTCTTCTTCTAGAGAAACTTAGATCTTAAAAACGTGCTTTGCTACCATGTTAAAAGATAAGAAAAATAGATATGGGTGTTATCGATGAAGACCTCAATCTTCTACATAGAGAGCCAGGATAAGGTACAAATACGAATCCTAATCAGGTAATGATACATGAATGATAATCCAACTAGGAAGCAAGAGATATGACCTAACTTGGACATATAGATAAACTAGGAAGTAAATTGTACTAATTCTCCAAATTATCCTTATTCTACTATAATAGAAATCAACAATGCAACAAAGAGTACTCAGATAAAGTAGAAACAAAAGCTGAACATTGTTTTTGATCGTCTCACACATTATAAATTTGTTGATAAAGGATGAAGATTACCAAAGGCAACGATAGACATTGAATGCCCATTTCTAGTATGAACATGATTAACAAATGTATTTGCATTAGAACAAACGAAACGTTTAGGATTGCAAGTCATACGAGGAGAGGTTCCCAAATCAGGATACCATTTAGTTGAAGAAGAATGACATTTACCTGAGAATCCCATGGAGGAGAAAACTACTATGAGTTGGGCCTGAATCATTTGTTGTATTACCTCCAGAGTTACGGTAGAAGGATGTGTCCAAGTTCCAGGAGAAAAAACTCGCATCTACAGAAGTATGAAATGCATGTGAAGAATGATTTTGTGGCGACCTACAACACTCGGGAATAACATGGACAAACTTTTTGCAGTGGTTGCACACTTAAGACTCCTTGCATTGAGATGCATAATGGCCATACACATGGCATGAAAAGCACTCTATTCTGCTTACATTGTTTCCTTTCATTTTAAATGAAGCTAGTAAAGCTACATCAGTAGGACGAGATGTGGAGTGTGTGTCGATCAAATGTTGTGTGAAAAGGCATTGTTCCTCCCTATAAAACTCATTTAAGCAAATCGATAAGTTAGTACACACATAGAACAAAATATCGACACATGTTAGCGAAATATTGCCAACACATGTCAATTTATTGACTAGGCAACACGATATGTATACGTAAGTCGCGATATACTGTATTTCAACGGTAAATGTCGACACATTTCATCATGTCAACCTGTGTTGGTCGACTCAATATAAAATTTACACTAAGTCAAGACCATGTCGGTCGACATGTCCTTTAAAGCTATCAACATGCCTTTTAAAGGTAGTAAATATTATAAAACCAATTTCAAAGATTCTTTGGTTGGTAGATGATGATAAGAAATCCACTAATGATTTCTTATATGAGGCTATTCGGTTGAAGATAGAAAATTATAGATAAAAGATAATCCAACATGTTTCTTCATCATTGACATGAAATTAGTAAGCATTTTAATAATTACATTCATGTTTTTATCGTTATATTTAATTTTTTTACACAATTGTTTGTTGCAAGAATCTTTCTGTCACTGTAACATATTATTTTAATCTACAATTCCAATACAATCATCGACTCGATAGCCGTACTGATTTTTTAGAATCTGTTAAAGATATAATAAAAAATTAGAACCTAATATCAATAACCAAGTACAAGTTCTTAATGAAATAAAGTAACTTAAAGATGAACTTCTGCCATTTAAAGAACCTCATATGATATGTTGTCGTGACACAATGATCCCTAGTAATGTTTTTAATATCATTTCTTTTCTTTTATAATATTACTCCATAATATAGCTAATAACTAAATATTATATTTTAGGTGAATGGTAGATATTGAATGAAACTGTTGTTCCATATCTTAAGAATATTATTGTAAAGGTTTTATCTCAAATAGCAATAGCAACTGGTTATGAATGAAATTAGAGTACATTCCACTTTATTCATACAAAAAGAAAAAACAGATTAGTGACTGTAAGGTTGAATAACTTGATATTTGTGCACTACAACATGCGATTAAAAATGAAAACTATATACACCTAATAGATCTTGCATATATTTATAATGAAGATAAATAAAATAAACCTATATTTCAATGATTACAAGAAAACAGAGAATCAATTCTAAATGAAGAAGAAAATAGGCCATATTTTAGAATTGTTAGTGAAATTGGCAATAATGTAAAGAAATATAAGAGTTAATTATGATGCTCTTATGGAAATACTCAAAGTTTAAGGGATGATAGTGACATTTGTACGACGATAATGGTAACATTGAAGATGCAACCCCACTTGCAATGGAAGACTCACAAGGAAGGAGAAAGAATCAAAAGTTATTTAGTCCATTTATAGGAAAGTATACCTTTACACATGCTACACAAGACGAGAATCATGGAGTTCAACCAGAAATTCATGATCGACGAAAAATTCATCATGATCAACAACTAGATGAAAACTGTAACGCCTCAAACTCGAGTACGCTACCTAAATCATAGTATCACAAGCAATTACAATAACTACAGCATAAATCTAATAATTGTAACTAACTAAGGCTTACTTCTAGGAATAATGTACGGCTAGTGGCTCCCACTCGGACACCAGAACTAGATTACACCACCTCCTACACCTAAAAATCAAACAAAACACGCATGAGTGACATCTAAGTCACCCAGTACGAGTGCTATACAGAAATCACGGTAAAACAGCGAAAAAACACAAGCTTAGACTATCACAAAACATGATTTTCAGAAATCTATTCCAAAACATCATTTCTTTTTAAAATATTTGGAATCTCTATCCAAAACCATGTCTTTTTTCAAAAGTTCATATTTTCTTTTTCAATTTATGCATCTTTAAAATCTTTTTATGTACTCCGAGAAATCTACATTCTCGATCAGATTCAGTCTAAAACACAATGCCTCATAAGACTCAAAATTAAATCATATACATTGACTGATAACTGGTTAAAACGTGATCATCATTTATCACTAGAATCTGAAGACAATGCATAAGTCTAATTATAGCTAAAACCACACATTTTATTTCCATTTTTCTTATTAGTGTTACCTTGATCAGAGGTAACCGGACATACAAACAGTAGGTGAGGATACCATTTCCCCAACCTTCCTGCACTGTCGTAGTGAAATTCCCCATGAGGAAGGACACTGCTTCGGTCAATAAGCCTTAATTTCATTTCATATGCACGAGGATACGTCTTTTCCTGACGTCCCATCGATGACCTGAACACCTAAGTTAATACACTCAGGCTCAGCCTACACCATCTCAACTCAGTAACCATGGTTATATTTGACAATTAATATCTTATTAATTTACCGACACCAACCCCTCGCAGTCCTACGCTGGCAACCACAGTCGTATCTGACAATTGGTTTCACTGAACTCTCATCCTCCTACCAAATTGCCGACATTAACCCTCGTGACTCCAGAACACATTATCTTTTACTTTTCAAACTCTTAGGTTATCTTTACAAAATCATTATTTATTCTCTTTTCATTGTTGAAAGTCAATTCCATGCAACTCAAACCTTTCACTTAGGTCCTAAACTCCAAAATCATATAAAACCATGCATTCATATTTATTATTAGGTCTTATATCCAAAAAAATCGCATTAAACCAATCATTAATCAATTTCCTTTCATTTTTGGGACTTTAAGCCAAAGACCATATTCAATTTCATTTATTTGAATTTCATATTCTTCCATGTCATCTATTGAGGAATACCTCATTAATGCACGTCCATTATCCATTTAAACTACCTATTTTTCATTTCCCATACACATTTATTCATATAAGCTAGAGACCTAGTTCGGCAAATCGAATGAAATCGGTATACTAAATTGGACATCAGACACCCAAAACGGTCGACCGAATATGGGATTCAATCGTCCAAAAATCCCTGTTTCAATCAACCAAAACATTTCGATCGACCGAATTCCCTTGAAACGAAAGATCAAACATTTTTGGTCTACCAAATTAGGATCGCTGGTCGAAATTTGTCAGCAAAATGGTATACCGAACCCAATTCCACATACCAAAATGCTTGATCCCAGAATACATCTCCAGAGTCCTAACCATATTTTCGTCGGACTTGGGACCTCCGACAGACCAATCAAACACACCAAAAATGATACATTAAACATGAGGTGTAAACCTTCAAGTCTACTTCAAAACTCCTCAAACCATTTACAAATCTATTAAACATGTTGTTCTAAATAAAATCATAAAGACGTAAAACTCATTTCGTAACACTGTAGCATGCATACCATTTTCTATCAAAAACTCTTGAAAATCATACAACCAAACATGATCTCTACACAATTAAGTCATTCACATCATTTCCAACATTCCTACTATTTTTCCATGATTTATCATACATTTTATATCATTTTCATGTAATTAATCCATTTCCCTAAAACGAAGGAAAAGAAAAAAGGAAGGGGTCACGTACCTGAATCGGCACTCCAACGACCTCCACCACCATGCAGTGCTCCTCCGATAAGCCTCCCGCAGTCCCCAACCATCAACGATCATGCACTCGAAGTTCCTCTCCTCCTAGGCACCAACTCCACCTCTATCTCTCTCTCTCTCTCTCTCTCTCTCTCTCTCATTTGCCACTGCCTCCTCCCCTTTATCCTCCCCCTTATATATCTTTCCCCTCCTCCTCGAATCCCATTAACCGCCTTCCACCTGAGTTAATACTGGAGGAGACAGGACAAGCACGGGATTGTCTGTGGAGGTACGGGTGGCAGAGGAACAGAAGAAAGGAGAGGAAGAAGACAGGCACACCCATCGAGGAACACTGTGCTCTGGCTAACCAAGGTCCAACCTGAATCCCACACACATGGCACACATAAAACACGATCAAGGACTAACATTCAGCCCCACACACAGAGACACACACACACAATAATATCAAATTATTCAATAATAAGTCATTTTCAAATATTACAATTAATTACATGGTTTACATTTACTAAATAATTAGGCCAAGATATCACAAAAAACTCTTAAAGCAGTCATACAAAAGGATCTTTATTAGACTCACTTGACTTTTTGAGTATTCACGTTTCGAAATATCCTTATGATTATAACTCTTATAGAGGTAGTTCTATTGAACAAACAGACTATATTGCTGAAAGTAGCTGAACAAGAACCATATCTTCTTATATTACAAGTAAACAAATTAATAGGATATAAGCTCGTTCTTTCATTGTACACTTCCTCCAGCACAATATGAAGGACAACCACTTGAACGTCCTCTAAGTCATTTTTATATCCCTCAACAACATCAAGGAATTCCTCAACCAATATTGATTTCATAATATCAGGCAAAGAGATTCCTAATACAACTATCAATGACACAGTATCACTGTTATATTATTGAATACCAAATATATTATAGTTATATGTCTTGGAACAGTTATGTGTTGTGTAAAAAGTCCCCAATTCGACAATAAATTCATTATGAACTCAATAAGGCTGAATAACAAGAAGAAGATTTTGATCAACCAATGCATTCTTTATAGTATTAAGCATATATGAGTTAACTTTTATAAGTATTTTTGTTTTTAAATATTTATTAAGTATTTTTACATATTATTTATACTTTAAGATATTTGTATTAAGTCCATCTAGTATATTTTAATGTGATACATATTGAAGAAGTTGATCTAATTAGTCTAAAATGTAAATTACAACTTTAGTTTATTCTAGAATTTCAAATCAAAATTCAAAGTTTTTTTATCATTTCTATAGACTTCCGTAAATTTACCGTGTTTCCATCAATGTTCGACATGTTTTCTATTTTTGTCAAACTAAGGTTTGATATGAAATCAACGTTCAATTCTATAGGTACAGGTGACCTATTCATTAGACTATCCCTTACATTCTCAAAGTCTCTACAGAGTTTCATACAAAATTGATGTTTTTGACTCTCTTCAAAGGCCTCTTTAACAATGGAAGAAGACTAAGCAGGCTTGTTACCCTCTATAAGAGAACTATATTATTGTCATAATTACGAGAGCAAATGAATATGAGATATCTACCTTGTATATGTACATATATCCGTTTTTTAAAGGATTATTCGTATCTGTCTCGAATAGATTTAAACATGGATATAGATATTATTTTTCAAATCTTCTATAATATTCGATCAATATCCTTTATCTGTATTATATCCATATTACATAGATATATTCTTTAATTTGATTGTAATATATTTTTTTAATGACAACAATTTTCATAATGATTAATTATGTAAAGTATATTTACTCACTTACATAGTATCAAATGTTTAGACATGTCGTCAATACATGTCTTATTTTTAATTTACCAACATGATTCCAACATGACACCGGCATGGAAGTTTTGTGAACAAACGTGAATTTTTTTTACTATATTTACACCGACATGAAATTGATATGTCAACCTTCGCCGACACATGTTTACTTTTCAGTTTGCCGAAATTCAACACAAATCGACATTTAGATCCTTGCTTACATATAATTCAAGTTTTAGACAAAAAAAAATTTGTTTTATTATCCATGTCCATCTGTCAATTCGTATCTGTTTTTTAAGGATATGAACATATACTTTTCGTATCCAGATCATATCCATATCTATATCTGTATCCATATTTTAAAAACGGATATGCATGTGGTAACATCCATATCCAATCCGTTTGCACCTTAACCATAATGCCATAAAACTGGAATAATAGTCTTGAACTGATTGTTACCCTTGGCAATATTCACTAATGATATCTTCCTTCAAATACGTCCACATCTCTGCAGCAGTCTTGTACTAACACAAATTGATTGCAAATTGTGGCTCCACTATAGACAGCATCCAACTGATCACTTTTGCATTCCAGGTCTGCCACTTGGAGTATTCAGTGGCTTTTGTGGCTTCTGGTGCTTCTAAAGTCCCATCAACAATCTGTAACACCTGTAAAATTCACTTTGTAATTATTTACATTTTATGAATTTTATTTTCCTGAACAGGTGTTACTGTTCCGAGGCCCATTGTGTGGTCTGGTGCTTTTGGGCTTGGGCCTCGTGGATTGGCTTCTTTT
>JAMKQA010145701.1:0-27081 GCA_024699735.1 Posidonia australis | reverse complement strand
CTATGAGATTCACAGGATGTGAAATGGTCTGGCTCAGCTCCTTATTAGGAGAACTAGGGGTGAAGACTGAAAAACCAATGACTATGTACTGTGACAACCAAGCTGCAATATACATTGCCAAGAGTAAGACATTTCATGAGCGCACCAAGCATATTGAAATTGATTGTCACTATATCCGAGATTTGGTCACCAAGGGAGTTGTTCGTACACCGCATGTCTCCTCAGCAGAAGAATGGACTGACATTCTAACCAAAGCATTGAGTCACACGAGTTTTAATTATCTTTGTAACAAGCTGGGTTTATTTGACATATACTCTCCAGCTTGAGGGGGAGTGTTGGTGTTATGTGGGTAAATGGATCCTTATACGGATCCTGAACCCTATATATATATATACATTTGTACTCTTAATTCCTTAATACGATATATACAATTCTCTTCAAGTTCTCTCTTGCAATATACATTGTTGGGTGATGACAATATGTATCACCTTAAAGATAAACAGAAAACAAGACAACAGTAATGGACCATGGGAAACAAAAGAATGTTTTAAGCTAACATGAAAAAAAATTGCATCAAATTATCATTGTTTAAGATGGCAAGCACACGTGCAAAGACCTGAAAAAAGTATCCAATGTACAATGGAAAATATTTACCCATATTTTAATTGTAAGTAGCGTACCTTTCACCATGTCGAGAAATGTAGCAAACCACAAATGTGCTGTTAAATTTGGGAAATGAAGAAGAAACGGAAGGAGAAGAAATATAACTGTGGGCAAACAATGAAGTAATAAAGCAGCCCTTCTTGAGTAAAATATCTGAAAAACAGCAGAGAGATTTTTTAACTAAACCAGCAATTAAAAAGATTCAACGGCAAAAGAATAGATAGCTAGAATCTCAACATGGATAAGACCTTAAAAAATTTAATTATTAAGTTATTGTATAAGTTGCAAACTATAATTTTGCTGAAAATGCATACCATGAACCATGATAGATAGTCAAAGTAGATAGCTCGATCTTTGTTATTTTCATTTGCAGCAACAGCAGTAGATCTTTCTTTAGCATTCTGTAGCATGGGAGAGCTAGTGAAGGCCTTGATTAAGCCAAATAAATTCTCACCCCTGGCTTGGATGCTTCCAGGTCTGTGCAAGAAACATTACATGATTTATAAAACTTACATTATAACAGCACATAAATTACTTGTAAATATACAAATGTAGATCAAACAGTACTCGTAATGCATACAATAGTCTCTCCACTGTATCATAAGAGGTATGGTAAAAATAACCACCAATGAGAAAGACAATATCAAGGCCAGGAATGTTTCCATTATCATGAGAAAAGATTCTGTAATCTGTATCTCCAGGGAAGATGCCAAATATATCCTGCATGAAACATCCAGCATGGTATCAAACATAGATGGCATAAAAGTTAGTTGTGAAGCAAAAAGATCATAAATACAACCCTGTTCAAATAAAAAGAATAAACATGGCAGTAACTATTAGGTATTAACTGGGGTATTATCATTCAAACAAAAGTAATTTAATTCAGACACAACTTGAATACGATAATTACCATACAACTACGAATAAATTAGTTCAAAAACATAAATTAAATAATTAAACAAGTAACAAGCATAAGTAAACAACCAAACACCTAGATAACCAAATTATGTCAATGGCAATAAATCAACATCATACTACAAAAAAGATGACCAGTTTTTAGAAGAAAAAAAAGAAGGCTAAAAGAGGCTATATTTTTACTCAGAAAAATGACCTTTAAACTGCACCCGTATAATGACTGCAATAAGTGAAAAATAAAATGGTGCCATGTAAACAACATTTAAATGGCCATTTTTTTACGTTTTTGGGAAAGAACAATGATGATTAACTAAAAAAAGCATTTCTTTTCCAAGTTGTTTGGAATTGCCAGCCTCATGCACAAACCCAAGGGTGCCAACCTACTAGTACATGACAATTGATGCTTTGATAGAAGGAAAAGGGATGACATCTACTTGATTCTTCTGCTATTCGAGTCCTGCATTGCAAGCACCACCTTCTTAACATTGAATTGACCAAGCTCAATAAAGAAAAGTAACACATATCTGCATTTACCGGGATTAGATCACTCAATGACTAATCTAAAGAGCCACTTTCCATTCTTGTTGAGACGTCAAAAAGCCCCTGAAAATTCAACAATTTTGCTCTATCCGTCAAAGACCACCATACTACATGTGGCAACAATCTCCATATTACTTCTCTTCTACCTCCCAACCCCCTCTAACTCATCCACCTTTCCTAGAAGTATTCAATAAAGATAGCTTGGGAGGTGTCCAATTGTCCAAACTAGCTAGATCAGCCACCACACACTAATAGATGAGCATCCAAAGAAAAGATGCAACCAATCTTCCTCATTAAAACAAAAGGAGCATCTACTAGCAAATTAAGATCCTTGCCGCTTTAGTGCCTTCTCTGTTAAGACTCCGTACAAAAGAATGAATCTTTATTGGAACACAATAGTTCTACACAAATATTGTACATGCAATCCACACGTCACATCATGTAATAACTTGAAAGAGAGATTTGTTAGAGAAAACACCTTGCTTACCCACTACTACTTGATTGAATCCTGACTGCAAGAGATGAGTGAGGAACCATGGGAATTCACAAGCAATAGAAGCCTCATGAAATTTGAAGATTCAGTAGTAGATACCCCAGTTCGATGTCTCTCATATGACTTTCGGTTTTGATTACCTTTAGATCCACTATTAGATTCACTCCACTCTCATTTCCCTCCTAACACTCAAACACGTTTGGTTACACTAACAAACATCTCTCCATAATGACTATAAGAGTATTTTTGTCATTTTAGATCATTCTCAAAAAGTACCCACCTTTATCTCTCCAAATACCTTAAAAAAAACAATACGGTAAAGCACTCGAACGATCTCCAAATTTGTTAAAATTTTACAAATTCAATCTTAGAAAGTTTTGTCTTATTTGGACCACAGAAGTGTTACATGCAAGGGTATGTGCATCTAACAATAGATGTTGCATATACCGACATTCGACGATTCTAATTGATACTTTACAAAGATCATCGCAACAAAATATTCAAATGATCTCCAAATTTGATGAAATTTTATAAAAAAAAACTTCCTTACATCTTAGACTTTAATCTCTAAAAGTTTTAGCCTATTTGGACGTAGGACGTGGAGCATATCCACATCGAAATGTTAGAAATAGACAATAGTGCGTCCACTGATATCCCAAAAAAAATCCTTGCAATAGAGTATTAAAACGACCTCCAAATTTTATGAAATTTTATACGAATGTTCATTATATCTCATAGTACAATCTTGAAAAGTTTGAGCCTTCTTCATTAAACGCACACCTCCCCGTATCTAATGTTAAACACATGACATTGTTCGTCTAACATAAATTTTGATTTTTTTTACATTTATTCGGCACTTACTCTCTACAATTGTCACCTAGGGTGACCAACATCTAATATTAGATGCACGAATGTCTGCATCTAACACAGTGATGGTATCCCATAGTGCAATTTTTGCCATTTCTAGCTAGTTTCTCCTTTATTCCTCTAATCTTCCACATCTAAGACTTTTTGCAAATTTCGGCCAATCTATCTCCCTTATGTAAAAGGTATCACTCCACCTTGTGGAGGCATCAACAATCATTCACACATCCACACACAAAACACACTTTGAGAATAGAGAGAGGAGAGATCTAGAAAGTGAGAGAATCACCTTGCACCCAAGAGAGTGTAATCCATATTATTCTTCCGTTGCCACGTTGACCATCTCCAACATTCTTTCTCACCTTATTTCTTCCATTCATATCACATTACTGAGGGAGTTCTTAATATTATTTTGTATTTTTAATTCATCATGCATATGTAGTAACTTCATTGCATTAGAGTAAACAAGGGGCCAACCTAGGTATGAATCATTCATGTTATTTGTTTTCCATGTTTATTCTTGTTTTGATTACGATACTACATTAATCCATTTGTTTAATTTACCCATTTTGTTTTGAAAAACAGAAGGAAGAAGAAACTCACATGCATAGCAACCTTCAACCAATGCCAACGTTGTGTTAAAGAAGCAGAGAACCCACCACATCTACAAATCTACACAAGGAATCTTGAGGGCCAACATCAAATGAACTATGAGTGACAATCACAATCAACACCAACGTACGTGGAACGTAAGAGTCGAGCAAAAGCACCAAATGAACCCTAAAGGTCCGTATCCACATCAACATCATAGAGATCCTTTCTGAATCGAACATCCCAAATGATCCATGCCTTGGAATGCTCAAAACACTCGTAAATCTTCACATAAGGGGTGGACGCAACACATAATAGAGAAAAAGAGGACACTTTTAGTGCACTCACATCCATCCACTTATCCTCCCCAAATCTAACCTAATTACCACACATCATGTTCAATATCAACCAACAACCCATTACACCCTCCACTTCTAAGATACCTCTCCATACCTCAGACATACAGTTGGTATGCACTCCCACAACTATGCCCAACAATCTTCCTCTATACCATTTCCCCAAAATAAAGCATTGCCAGAAACATAAACCCTCTACACCACCCTAACTAAATCACCACAACCACTTTCCCAATAAAGCCAGTAACACACTCCAATACAACTTTCCGTGCTCCCACGAGGGCCACGACACACCTTGTTCCACGCATATGAAAACCACCATGATTTTTTTTGCCCCTTTCCACATAAATCTGCTCAAGATTCTCTCCAATTTGTTAGCCACCGATATTAGAATATGGAAGATTGAGAGGCAGTAGATGGGGAGATTTGCTAAGACAGATGAAATCAAAGTGTGACATTTTCCCAGAAAGATAAGAATTAGCAATCCCATCCACACAAGCGCCATTCAGAATGGTTGACTACTGGTTCCCAGTCTCTATTTTCAAGACCCCTCCACTTAAAGGAAGCCTGAGGTATTTAACAGGAAGCATTCCACCTTGTAGCCCAAGAAATTCACCTTAAGTTTTAACCACCGATTCCTCCACATATACACCAATCACATGAAGATTGTTGATTTCCAGTAAAAATGCAGAATAAGTACTAAGCAGATTAATTATTTTATAGAGCAGAACATGTAGGAGTTTAAAAACTCCTTCCTAATTAAAAACTAATAATGAAGCAGGTAAATCCAGAAACCTGTGCGGCACTTTGTGCCATTGGATATACTGCTGATTGAGCATACACATGAGATGGCCAAGATCCAGGTCCAGATTGACAAACTAAATCTGTCGAATAAAAGCATCTCAATCAACGAAAGGAAAAAACATCATAAATGACAAAGACTACAAAGTTAAAACAATAACAAATAAAATGCCTGCACCAACAGAAGAAAGCACGAGCAGGATATCATTATTATAAAACACTCGCAAGCAAAATATCATAAGGATGGATCGCCAGCATGAGAAGAAAATATCCACAAACAAATTCTAAGGGTTCATAGTACTTGACAAAGCCATCATGCTAACTAGAGAGGTCATTTGGTTAGTCATGCAGCCTTTTTAACTAGTGAGTTTTCATTAGGTCAGCTGTTTACTTGGGGACAGTCAAAATCTTGAGTACACTGATCTCATAACAATTATTAGTGGTAGTACTGTCAAAAACTGGCATTATGCGTTGGGAAGAGTGCTTTTTCACTTAGTCCTGGTATTAGTCACATAATGGTGTGCAGAAAACACATAAAACTTCTGAACCATGGCACTTGGAGATGACAAAGTCATGATATTAGAAATCTCCTACTACATTTTTAAACAAACAGTTTCACCCATGCATCAAAGAGATGCCAAGTGCCAACTTTTGTCCGTTTTCATAATGGAAAGGTAGCATATACTGTGGAACAGAAATATTGCTATTAAAGACCAACATGGCCACGTCCATTAAAGGATGCCTCAGAAATTATCAATCAAGGCCACTGACTGACATTACTCGGAACAGAGAAATGTTTTATTAGACTTCATGAACAACATGCATATGCTGATTCCCAAGACGGATGGAAAAATTTGGAAAATGTTTATGATAACAAAAAAAAATTAAGCAAAAAGAAGAAGAACATTAACACAGGATCCGACAAATTAGAGGACTCCATAAAAGTATGTCACTATACCTTAGCAACCAATCACAATCTCCAAGAACTGCTAAAATGGCATATAGTTTGCTGGCTTAGACTCATAACATCTACACCAGTTCTACAAACTGGGCACAAGGCAACTAAAAACATGAAGTACATGCTCATCATTTGTGGCGTCTTGGTTGTTATACTAGTGGTTTATGTTGAATGCATATATATTTAATAAAGTGCAATAATGGAAAGCTATAGTAAGTTTGTTTAATTATTTATAAGAGAGGTGTTATTGTGTAAAATTTTAGGATATGCATTGGAAATTGTTATATATATCCTGGAAAGGTCTAGAACTTCTAGAATTTTCTACAAGCCATGCTTTCTCTTATCTATATATATAACCTATCCATCTTCTTTCTCCAACTTCTCTCCTTCTATCTCTCTTCTTGTTGTGTTCACTTGAGGAGGGAAACTAGAATTTTACTTCTCTCCTTCTATCTCTCTTCTTGTTGTGTTCACTTGAGGAGGGAAACTAGAATTTTGTTTGGGCTCGGGTAGGAGCTGATTTGAGGTTTTGATAAAAAGGAAGTGTGCTGGAAACCTTCTGGACAACAGCCAGACCAAGAGAAGGGTGTGGGTGCTGAATTTTCTGGACAGCAACTAATCAAGCTTTTCTTGAACTTTATATTGCCTTCAAGAAGAGTCTCTCAAGGGTAATGTACGTGAAACTATGGTATTGGGTTAGTGATGCATTAGACCTTAAGAACTTAAATTCATGGGTCTTTGGGTAGAAATGATTAGGATGCATGTATAGATTTTAATTATATTGATATACAAAATGCCTAAGCAAGTGTAACTTATATGGTTGCCAATTTTCACAAGGCAATGATTGAATTTACTTTTGAACCTATATATATACCTTATTCCTTGAGTGTTTAGCATTTTTAAGCATGTTTTTAATAAAAAACATTCAGAGGCTGATTTATCACTTGTTCCTATATTTTTAAGCATGTTTTTGCTGAATTTCATTATGAGATGGTTCATTTACTTGAATTTCAAAGGTGTTTACCATATACACAGTTAACAAAAGTATATGAGAGTATAAGAGATATTTAGTTATGAGTTATGAAAAACAACTTAATGGTTTTGTATTGAAGTTTGCTTGTTTTCTAATATTGGAAAAGAGATTTTTGCAAGACTTGACAGATATTACACCGTTAATATATAAATTCATAGATATACATATATATATAGAGAGAGAGAGAGAGTTAATATCTAGAATGGACCATCCTTACTTTAGAAAATGAAACCCTTAATCTATCTGTCCATTATGAAGATCATCCTATGATTTAGTTTTGATCAATCCAGAAATCAATTTAACAACCACCTAAATTTCTCATTTTAAAATTCAAAATCTCAATCGTTTAATTATTAAAACCTCTCCGCCTTTCCCCCCTTCCATCAGATAGGGGGGACGGGGGTTACCCTCGGACTCAACAAGTTTATAGATGTTTTCATCCTTCCACCGGTATTTTATGTCAACCAATGTTACATTTTTTGAGTCTCAACCATATTTTGATGGTCCCACATCAAAAATTGAGTGTCTCCCTTTGCCATCTATTGTCAACTCCTCTTGATAAAACTCCCATGGTCAATCAAGAAATGCCCTGTCCCTTGCAGATATACCATCGCCGACAGCAAATACAAGCACCTCCTTCGACAAAACCGTCCTGCTCTACGGATGCAGATCCCCACCTCACTTATTGCACTTTGAAAAGATAAACGTTCCTCCACTGCTCATTCTAGTTTAAATTTTATTTCCTATAACTCTCTTCACCCTATTTTTCATAGTTTTGCTTTAGCCATTTCTTCTGAATCTATTCCAACACCTATTAGGAGGCACTACAAATACCTCAATGAAAGGTAGCAATGAATGAAGAACTAACTACACTGATGACTCACAGCACTTGAGAATTAGTGACCCACCATGTCGAAGCTATAATAATCACCTGCAAATGGGTTTATATTGTAAAGCACAAACCAGATAGCACAGTGGATGGCATAGTGGACAGGTACAAAGCTCAATTGGTTGCACAAGATTTCACTCAAACATACGGTGTCGATTATACAGACACTTTCTCACCAGTGGCCAAGCTTAATTCTATTAGGGTCATTCTATCCATAACTATAAACCATTCATCAAAAATGTGCTAATTAGATGTCATAAATGCCTTCTTAAATAGAAATTTGACAAAATAAGTACTCATAGAGCAACCTCTATAATATGTTTACTCAGGAAGAGAATAAAGTGTGCAAACTGAAGAACGCTATTTACGACTTAAAACAGAGTCCAAAGTGTAGATTGAAAAGTTTAGCCAAGTTGTTATGTCAGGGGGGTTCCAAAAGTGTACGTTTGATCATTTTGTATTCTACAAGATGTCTACCAAAGGATGTGTGTTGCTAACAGTCTATGTGCATGACATATTACTAGCAGGTAGCGATGCTATAGATATTAAAGAGACAAAGGAGTATCTTAGAACACATTTTGTCACTAAAGACATTGGAAAGCCGTAATACTTTCTGAACATTGAATTTGAATATACCCAAGAAAGGATGACACTGTCTCAGAGAAAGTACATTCTTGATCTACTCCAAGAGACAAGACATCTAAATTACAAGCTAGAGAGTATACTGATTGAGCAAACACCATTGTTTTAGGATACCACATCAGAGTTGCTAGAGGATCCTAGTCAATACAAGCACCTGATTGGAAAACTCATATACTTGACAGTTATCATGCCTGATATACCGTTTATAGTCAATCTACTATCCCAATTCATGTATAAGTCTAAAAGAGTACATTAGAGTGGAACTTTGTGTATCCTTGTATATGTAAAGGATACATCAGGAAAGGGTCTATTTTACAGGAGTGGTCATCTGAAAAATGAGACCTATTCAGCCCTAAGGTATGCTAGAGATAGAGGAGGTAGGAAGTCTACATCAGCTTTCTGTACATACGTAGGAGAAAATCTAGTCACCTAGTGTAATAAAAAGTAGAATGTAGTGTCCAGATCTAGTACAGAAGTAGAATATAGATCCATAACTCAGACAACATACGAGATGATTTGGATCGAATCACTATTGTCTGAGCTTAGGTTCCCAATCGATATAACTATGCATTGTGACAACTAAACTGCTATTTTCATGACAAATAATCTCATTTTTCATGAACACACAAAACATATAAAAGTAAACTATTATCATGTGGGAGATATAGTGACGAGGGATATCATTTCCACATCCTACACTCAATCTTAGGAGCAGTTAGCTGACATCTTCACAAAGGGTTTGAGTAAAGACGTGTTTGGGTCTCTATATACCAAGATGGACATGATAGATATATATACTCAAACTTCAGGTAGAATGTTAAAGTTAAACGAGTTATTGGATATCTAATTTAGGTGTTTAATACTCTATTTATATGTACTCTCATGTTGATTAGTAATCTAATTATCAATATTTACCAAAATCTCACAATGTTTGTTATTTTTAGTGTTTTAATTTAGTATTCTTTATTTTAATATTATTTTCTTTTTTTATGTAATCTTTGTCAAATTAACACAACACTAACACTAAAATTGAAATATAAATGAGAAATTCTATATTTAGTATTAGTACCATTTTGAAAGACATGTTAGTATCATTTTTTCTACGATTGTAGGTTAAGTGTTACTGTTATATTTCATGTATATCAAGTACTAGTGTTACTTTTCATGTGTTAGATAATTAGTAATAGGCTAATATAGGTTATACGAGTAAACGGGTATCCATATAACCATGTCTTATATGTTGGCCTATACATATGTAACCTTATGATTCATGTAATGCAAGTATCTTTTGTACCTCTAACATTGTATTAGAGCAAGGTTAGATTTAACCCTAACACACCCCTCCTTTCATCCGCCGCCACTCGCCACCATCGACACCGATCAGTAGTAGCCAACACAACCACTAGTTGACCTCCTCCTCCTTTCCAGGCACCTCATACCACCCCACCAGCCTCTCCTTTCCCCTTCAACGGCTTGTGCAGCCTCTATCACCAGTAAAGCATATGTTTTTAGGCTACCATGTCATATGTCCCTCCATGTACCTGCTATAGAGCTCTTCGATTGCTCTATTGTGTGCCTATTTCACATTTTTCTTTGTGCTTGGTTACATGGTTCAAGTGCTATAGTTGTAGATTTTCATGAATGTCTTGTGTCATGGCCTCCTTTTCTACTTCCAGTGCCTCAAGTGATACCTACTTAAGTAGTTTCACTAGTACCACCAACAAACTTAATGGTAGTAACTATTTGTTGCTGGTGAAAGCTTACTTTTCTCAATGCTCATCGAAAAGTAAAACACGTCACCAACGCTCTGCCATCTCCAAAAGATTCCAATGACAACGACTAGTTTGCCAAAGAATGCGATGTTATTTCGTGGCTAGTAAATAATGTGAAGCCCACTACAGTGTCTAATGTTTCGAATCCCAACGAAGAAAATATGGGATACATTGAAAGAAACATATGAACACAAGAAGAATATATCATGTGTTCTTAAGATTAATAAACAATTCTTCTTCCTTTAAAAGGGCAATCACTTTGTTCATAAGACTTACACCTCACATTGTGTCTTTTTAGATAAATTGAAGGTACGTCAGCCTTTTATCCCCGACGCCAAAACACTCAGAGAGTACCATGATGGTTTAGCAATCACCAAATACCGTTCTACGCTTCACCCAAACATTGCTTCCCCAATTCATGATCATGTACTTGGGACAAACATTATTCTATCACTGTCCACTATCTTTGCTCGTGCAATACATATTTCTATTGGCACCTTCACATCTCTTTCACGATCAATCCACCATGGTTGCTTCAACAAAAGGACACAAATGTGGACGTGGACAATGTCGCACTTCACGGGGAGGACGTGGACCTCACAAGTGTGATAATTATGGACGTACAAATCACACTTCATACAAATGTTCCAACAAGTTTGGCAAGCCCGAATAGGCCAAAAATACTGCTATAGATAGTCCCACTTCTTCAAATACTGTTACTGTCTCCCAAACCGACTACGAGCAATTTCTCCGATTCCCAGGCAACCAGTCTTTCGCCACTGTCTCTCGTACCATCACCTCATGTACAAGTGTCTTTTTAACTTCTAAGGACAATTCCAAGGTAATAAGGACGATTCCCAAGCAACCAGTCTTTCGCCACTATCTCTCGTACCATCACCTCATGTACAAGTGTCTTTTTAACTTCTAAGGACAATTCCAAGGTAATAAGCTCTGGTGTCTCTTCCTAAATAACAATACTTGTGATCATTTTACCTCTTTTTCTAACAAGCCCTTTATACATTCTATTTTCACTGTCAATGGCCACCAATGTCCTATTGGTAGTGAAGGAGATATTGACACCACTTCACCACTCCCTCTCCATAAAGTTCTATATAATCCTGAATTTCCTATTAATCTACTTTCCATTAATATTATTACGAAAGCCTTGAATTATTCTGTGACATCCTTGCCATATTATTATACTTTTCAAGATTTGCAAATAAGGAAAAGGATTGGATTAAGATTGAGTACGTGGACTTTACCAGCTAGGTCGTAATGAGGTTACCAAAGGACTACTGTCTTCCATTTCCACTCAATAGTCATCTCCTCTTTGACACTATCGTCTTCGACATCTCTCACCATAAACTTCAGTAAGCTTTACTTTGAGTTTCTATTATGATTTTTGATTGTGAGTTGTGTCATATAAGTAAATATAAGTGAACCACCTACAGGTGTCGGTCTACTAGTGTTAATCAAGGCCTATGTGAGTCGATTCATTGTGATATCTGACCAGTTCGTATTTCTTCTATGTCTAGATATTACTATTATATTATCTTTATTGATGATTATTCTAAAGTTTCCTAGGTGTATTCTTTAAAAGATAGAATGCATGTACTTAATGTCATTAAATAATTCTTTGCTGAAATAAAGACCCAATTTTTTGTTTCTTTGAAAATTTTTTGCACTAACAATGTATTAAAGTTTGTTCAAACTAAGCTTGAGTTTGTTTATGCTTCCTCAGAGATATTACATCAAACTACATGCTCTCATGCACCTTAATAAAATGAAGTTAAACGGAAACACAAATACGTTCTCGATATTATTTGTGCCATTATGTTACAGATAAATGTTCCCAAATACCTTTGGTCTAATACGATTCTTATGACATCCTATCTTATCAACAGGATGCCTTCTACCATACTTGTTAAGGAAATTTCTCTCAATAGGTTACATCCTAATCTTGCAATGTTTTCTCTGCCTCCTAAGGTGTTTGGCTATGTTCCTTATGTACAAGATCTTTCTCTGAGTTTTAAACTCTCACATTGCATAATAAAATGTGTTTTTGTAGGATACTATCGAATTCAAAAAAGATATCGATGTTACAATCCTACAACTAAATGGCAAATCGTTGTTATATTTTTTGAGTCCCAACAATTTTTTGGATCTTCCATCACAGGTTTTGAGCATATTCCTCTTCCTGCACTTGTGGGGGCTTCCCCTGTCAATGACATCTCTGTTACTCCTATGCCTCTTACACATCTTTTACAGGTGTACCATTGTCACGTCCTTTGTAGGTGTACCATCATCAACCTCCGGAACAACCACTACCCTAAGTTCCCACCGAGCCAACTCCCATGCCTGCCAATCAATCTCCATTTCCATCTCATCTTTGATGTGTCGATTGCTCTTCGTAAGGCTAAGTGATCTACCACGACTCACCCAATTTCTCATTTTATTTCCTATGATGATCTTTATCTTGCAATTCGGCATTTTGCCTTGTCAATTTCTCATCTAGGTGGAGGTAGTACTGTTAGATGTTGAAGGGTTTATACCATCAAGTACAAGCCTGATGGTTTAGTGACCGGTACAAAGCTCATCAAGATGTCCATGGTTTCACACAACCGTTTAAAGTTGACTATGCCAAGACCATCTCTCTAATGGCAAGATTAAATTCCAATCGTGTTCTCTCCCTGACAATAAATTACTCTTAGGATGTGCCAACTTGATGTAAAAGATACTATTCTCTACTGTGACTTGACAAAATAGGCTCTTATGAAGTAATCTCTAAGATATGTTGCTCAAAGAAAGGATATCATCTGCCATCTTAAAAATGCAATTATAGTCTTAAACAATGTCCAAAAACATGGTTTGAGAAAAATTTGTCAACATTGATATTGCGAATAATTTTCGACCTATCAATTTCTCATACAACATGACCACGACAAAATAGAAACGTATTTGGATATACCCATATCATGTTTCGTGTACTTATTATATCTACTTAGACGACATGATTATTAAACAAAGCATTTTCGTGTCTAAGGCAAAAATCCAATAAGTACATGATAAATACACATTACCTAATCATGTATAAAATACAAGACTACCCATTTAGTATACATTAAGTACACATTATTATATTAGTAATTATTTATCATTATTTAATAGATTTAACTTGAATATACTAGTAATTATTTAACTTTATTATACTAAATTACTAATTAACATTATTGACTTAGAATTATTTAACCTTATTATACTAATTATAATAATTGTATGCTAATTATGGATTGTAGTTTTCAATATTTTGAATGATGGATATATGTAACACATTGTAGACTTATGATGTTCGCATATTTCAAGGAATAATGAAATTATCAACTATGAAAAAATGGAACTTGAGAAATATTATTGAATGGTTGGTTTCGTGATTTATTAAATTATCTATGGTTTTTCTACGTGTATAAAATATGTAAATGTTAAAACGTCACTATAAATGTATAAACATACATTAAACGTGTGATCATGTAATAAACATGTAAACGTGTATTCATATCAATCGGATCATTATCGTGTCGTTTCAATACGATAATATTAAACAAGTACTTAATAGGTCATGTCGTGTATACACAACAGTAGACAATTCGTGTTTAGATTTAATATTAGATACACGATAATTAAATGGATCGTATTGGGATTTACATATACATATGGTATATACATTTGTATACAACACGATCCATCCATTTGACAAGTCTAGTTTTCCACAATGTGCAGTTGGCCACTTGATTTTTATCAAAAGGCATACTAATGACATTGTAGTTCAGCCAATTTATGTTCATGATATACTTCTGACAGGAAGTGACACAATAAAAGTAATATTTAAGCAAACATTTTGTCACTAAAATCATGGGTAGAACAAGACATTTTCTCGAAATAGAGTTTACCTATGAAAAGAGCAAGATGGTCTTGACACAAAGAAAGAATACTCTTGATCTTCTTTAAGAGACTCGACTTTTAAGGTCTAGACTAGAAGCCACTCCACTTGATCAAAACCCAGATTTCTAGAATAACACCTCCAAGTTCTTTAAGAACGTTGGACAGTATAGACGGCTACTTTGGAAACTAATTTACTTCACTATAATGCATCTAAATATTTCATATGTTGTTGGTCTACTTAACTAATTTATACATGAACTTAGAATGGCTCATTGCAAAAAGACTCTTCGAGTTCTAACGTACATAAAGGGCACCCCTAGCAAAGGAGTTATATATCCGAAGCATAGACGTCTTCATGTTAAAGCCTACTCAAACTCAAGTTATGCAAGTGACCTATGTTGGAGAAATTTTGGTCACTTGAAGAACTGAAAAACAGAACGTAGTGTCCAAATCCAGTACAAAAATAGAATACAAACCCATGACTCAGACCGCCTATGAGATAATATGGCTCAAATCACTACAAACAAAACTTGACTTTATAGTACAAATCCTTATGCCAATGTATTGTGCCAGGCAATCATCTTCGTTGCAAATAATTTACATTACATGAGAGGACCAAACACAATGAGATCATTAGTAATATATATACTTATGCCAATGGGACACTTTGTAACAAGCTAGGCATATTAAATATATATACTCCAACTTTAAAGGGAGTGTTAGATCATTAGTAATAGACTAATATAAGATGAAAAAGCAAACAAGTATCAATATAACCATATCTTATATACATTAGCCTATATACATGTAACCCTATGATTCATGCAATGCAAGTATCTTTTCACTTCTAACATCATGTATTAGTAGAATTAGTGTAGGTTGTATCTTTTTTCATGTATTTTTAGTATCTATTTTTGCAAACGCTATTTCATGATTTTTTATTATGGACGTTAATGTTGTTTGTTCATGTATTTTAACTATCAGTGTTAATGTTATTATAACATTGCATGCATTTTTTGCATTAGTTTTAATGATATTTTTATTTTAGTGTTACTGACTCTGTTATTTCATATATTCTTAGTATTAGTGTTACTGATATTTTTTCAAGTATTTTTCTTATGTTTCTACTAAAACTAATTTGTAAATACTAATTCTAAAACTACCACTATTTATAGATGCCAACTATAATTTATATTGCTACCACCGATGTATATTGTTTGTAGTTAGTACATGACGTGTAGCTTTTTAGATCAATATTAGTCACAGACACTTGTACTTTCAAAAAAATTATTGTAGTGAATGTGTTAAGTCATATTGATTGCACTTAGTTATACATAGGAACTAAAACCAAAACCAACTGGTAATATGAACACTAATTTAAAAAATCCTTTAAGAAATGCACCAAAACTAAAATGACCTACAAGAATTTAAATCCAAAATTAAAAATAAAAAAGCACCATCTCAAATCTGCTTGGAGCATTGTGGAATGTGAAATAAGATATGTCAATACTTTTTGATACAATATCAATTAAGTTTTGCAGCGTGAATATGGTCGCTATCCCAAGATATAACAATTAAATGAAAAACTAAATTTGCAATAAAAAATCCAAATCAGTTTACACCTTCCTCATCAAGATCACCCCTGCAACTCATTATCAAACTTGAGCCCATTAAACAAATCACGTCCATTACATATGAGACAACTTGAGTCACAGTATACACACAATATATAAAGGAGAAGGAACTGAATAATATAGATTAAAGAAGAAACCAAAGGTCAAGACGAGCTTCGACAAACAACTACCACCTCATAGACCATAGATCACAAGCCATCTATTCTCTGTTACTGGTCATAAACCTAAACACCATAGCCTTCACTAGCAAGAATCCAACACCACAAACCATACGCCATCAGCCTTACAACTTTCCAAAAACTGCCACTGCCTAACTTCTAAATCCAATGCTGCAACCCCACACTTTCCGACCACTTCTTCGATGGTCAATGGAGAAAAACATGGTAGACCTATGGTTACTACACGGTTGGCGGTGAGGAAGAATTCTAATTTTGCCGAAGAAGAAGGTGTCAGTGCAAGCATTGGATAGAATATACAAACAAAATTTAAAAAATTCAAGAAAATGTATCTGACAATCCTTTTAAAGGCACTCATGCATAGCTTTTCCACAGAGAAGCACCATCTGCCAACAGCTAGAAATTGTCTCTTGAACGGAAAGGTTCCTATCAGAAAATGACAGATACCTCACCAACCACAAACTACAAAACAAGTCTGGAAAGCAATCTGGTTCTTGTTCGAGCAATTCCTTATCCTCTGCATTCAGTTATATTGTCACCTTGATAGAAGAAACCATACAACAGAGCAAACCATGTTTCATACCCTAGCAGAAGCCTCACAGCCAAAACTAAGACACTCCACCGTTTCCTCGGTGAATTTGCATAGGACACAACCTCAAGCTTCTTCATATGCCCATGTCTTATGGAAATATCTGTAAGTTCTTTTTTACTTCGACTAGCAATTTTTAAACATGAAAACATAAATTTCAGAATTTTAGTCATTTAAACGGCCCCAAAGTCCTAAAATATCACAGACAACCATCTCTCCACTTAATTATCCAACTTATAGGCACTACCTGACATAAGAAGGTCGATATTACTTCCAATCAAGCATAGAGCAACCATATTTCCTCAATTTTCACCCCTTCTAGGTTCATTGGAATATGAGAATTCAGATCCATAATTCACCCAAAAGTTCTCCTGAGTATACCACCAAAAAAATCTTTGTTAATAGCAATGTCAATCATCCAAGGAAACTGCAAGCAAGGAACCACTCCATTTATCGGACAGTCAAACCAGAATCCCACCATATTTCCAGTTCCCATCTTCCAGCAATTGTGTTTCTCAAATATCCCAACCAATGAAAGGTAAACCTTTCCAGAAAGGAGAAAGATGGATCCTTCCCACATCAAAGTGATCCTTCTAGTTGGGAACACACCTCAAACAAACATTCCATAAGAAGAGCAACTTGTTGTCCTGCTTGACAAAGAAGGGTTTGTCCATTTATTTACACTTGATTCAGCAAAGCAACTTGTAAATGCAATAACAGCACAAGCCAGCCAACTAAAAAAAATATCGCAAAAAGTATCATATCACTACATTCAGTGTCATATCTTAGTTCAGTCGTGTCATTTGTGGACTTCAGCAAATTGTAAAGCTCAAGGGTAAGGATTTCAAAGCCCAGAAGCCAGGATTCAAAATATTTAATCTAGAATTTACGAATACAATCTATATGAATGGCAATTATAATCACCCAGTGGCGGAGACAAGGGTGGTTATGCATTGGCCATTGCTCCCCCTTGTTTTTAAAAATCCCATTAAACTTGATATATGGTTAAGAGAAAAAATAAGAGATCTAATGGAAATTGCCCCAGCTGTTGCAAACGTAAGTGCAGAAGTTAACCCCATGAATACTAATCTAGCTCCTCCACTGTAATCACTCCTGAGACGTAATTACACATACACAAAATAGAAGTTGAACGAACCATACCAAGTCCACCAGTTCCATAAGCTTCAATGTTAATAAAAGCTCCAATTTTATCAGCCAATTCATGAGTAGTCATGAAACCATGAGAACCCTGGGTAGAGAAGCCAAATCAAAGAAAAATAGTAAGCATAGCTACAGGGAGGAGCAAGAGAGGAAAATTCAGAGGCTAAAAGAATTCACTCTTTAATGAAAGAAACTTTACTTAAATAATGCCAGATAAAATTACAAACAAAGTGATGTTTGAAAATTACCCATAGAGCATAAATGCATAATTCAAGAAAAGAAATGCATATTTGCAAGTTAAAAGCAAGCATAAGACCTTCATTTCCTGATGTGGATTTGATGATGTAAATACTTTTTCTATACTCTTCAGTCAAATATTTTCCTTATCAGTTATCAGCCTTAAATCCATTATCACCACTTCCAATCATGTATATTTTCCCTTTTTTTCTTGTCCACTAACGTAATGGTTTCTTCAACTATGGTGAAACCGTCACACTAGCTGACCCATGAGTTCTCACAGTATGTTCCATGTGATACTCCCGAATTTGGTTTAGTTCCATACCAGAGAATCTAGAACAATTAGGAGGTTTATACAAGGAAGTACTCTGCTACTAACTTGTGGCTCAAGCAAACAAGGGTTACTGTGGAATGGCAGATTAATAACCCTCGTTGCCAACCAGGTCAGGAAGTACGCTGTGTCATGTAAGATACTGAACTTTCATCTGTATGGCATTTTATTTTTTAACAATACTATTTCTGAATTCACATTGTGAGTGTGAGTCCATGATATTTCAACCAAGTATGAATTGATCAGGGTTGACCAAACTCAAATCCAAAACTGAAATGCCCCTATATAAGAACAAACCAAGTTGAACTGAATCCAGTCTGCTCGAGTTCTGCTCATTTACAGTTGTGTGCTTGTGCATGTATGTGTGTGGCATGTACTGAAAATTGATCAGACACAATCTCTCCTATAAACAAGTAGAGAACAGGTCATTGAAAAAGCATGGATTTCATCCTATTTACTTTAAAGAATAAAAGGCAGATAACATCAGTAGATACCAAAAACATGTAATACACAAGCTAACTAGTACGTTTTACCAAAAGAAAAACCTCTTCAGCACCATTGAATAGAAAAATCACAGGCCGAGGTGGAATCCAATTAGAATCAATCACAAGTCGTGCCACTTCAAGCATGGATGCTGCCAAAGCATTAGAAGTCCCATATAAACATTTCTATAATATACATGAAGAATTGTTGACATAGCAGTACGTATAGTTTATTCACCTACACAAGAAGCACAATCACCGGCAGCAGGAGAGCCAACTGGGCCATCAAAATGGCCATTTACTAAGAGATAGCTATCAGAATCCGCAGAATCTGCTGACTGAACCCTACACACCAGTTAAGCACATTGTGGAAATTGGGTTTATTTATGACATATAAATTGGGTAACAATTTCTGACACCGAATCGCAGAACAAATTGTGAATGTTTGATTTATTTTTTTTAAATGTGAATGTGTCTTCATTTATTTAGATCAGAGATTTATAGTAATAATTAGTAATTGACAGGAAAATGTTTTGCCCACCTAAACAGAGGACTTGACATACCACATTATCTACTTCCTCGTTAGACGTGATGCTAAAAATTTGCTCCAAGAAATGGATTATAAGGAAAAGGAAAACAAGATCCACAATATTAAAGATTGCAGTTTATGTAGTTCAGCAGTATTCTAGTATATAGTTGGAGGGAAAGGAATGACTTCAATTTGCTTTATCCTCGAAGTTGAGTGCAAAACTCTGCGGGAAGACTAGAGGATACCATCCCGCAAGCATTTGATGTTACCACAAATATTTCACTGTAGGATTTGTTCATTTGATTGGATATAGAGGTTTAAACTTTAAGCCCTAGAGGTACTGTCCCCGTTTATTTTTTTTGATAGAATTTCAATAATTAAAAAAAAGGTTCTTTAGATGCTATAAGCTTGTTTTCAATATTTTATAACATGATTTTTTTACATACAAAAATTTCTAAATACCCTTGGAGGTAACTTTCAACCAATCACAATCATAATCCTTCATCGTAGTGAGAGAATCTATAATATTGTGTCATGACCAGATACCATTGCACTTCATATTCCGTAAAGAACTGGATTAAGGAACAAAACAGACAATTATATAGCTTGCAGAAAAATTTAATCTGCAACTTATATCTTCTTCAGTATGCAGAAACTGAAAAGACTATCTTTCATTCAACTACAACAGAAAATTGATTGCGCTGTTTCTACATCCTAATTTAACTTCTGTAAAGTACTACACTATGACCATAGTATCAAATGTCAACACATGTCATAGAAAAAATTTCACTGACATGTGTGTTGTTTTTAATTTACCAACACAACTCCGACACGACACTGACATGGAAGTTTTGTGAATAAATGTGGATTTTTTCTTACTACGTTTCTACCAACACAAAACCGACATATTGACATTTCGTCGACACACGCTTGCTTTTTAGTTCGTCAAAATTCGACACGAAGCCGACATTTAGAACCTTAACTATGATCATCTAAAACTCGTGATTCAATACAAAATGGAAAAATTAGAAAAGATTCAAAGGAGAAATGAAAAAATGAAGAAAAGCGAAAAAATGGTACCGAAGGAAAAGCATAAGAGCAAAAAACAACACAGAATAACAAATTATTAACCCAAGCACAATTCCTTTGTCTTCATCCTGCATGTTGACTCAGGGAATTGATCTTCCTTTTGGATAAGTTAAATGCAAATACTTTATCAGAGAAAGTTTAAAGCAAAAGACGGACAGATTACATAAACCTTACCAGGAAGATAAGGAGGACAAAACAAACAAGTGGATTAAAGGATGAGAACTGAACAGAAACTAAAGCACAGTTGCTACCAAATCACCAGTAGAAACTAGAAATTCTACCAAATGGTGAGGCTCTCATCAGTCTCCACCCTCCCAGACCCAGATAGAATAGAGCATTTTTTGTCAGGCTGCCTTGGATCACCAGTAGAAATTCCAGGCTGCCTTGATATTCTCATCTTAAAATGTTCTACACACCAAAATAGATCCTCTAAAGATCCATTCATTTCTTTCCTGTCATCTTTCTCGTTATATAGCATGGAGAAGAAACTTCCAGATCACTTCTTCCTACCACTAACCTGCGCACCCTCTTTATAGTGCGACAAAAAATCTCTCACTCAAGATATCTCTGCAGTGGCTACCAAGGAGGTATATCCATTGGTCCACTGATATGCTTGCCATCATATGATGCCATAGATCCTCCTCAGCAAGGCAGAAGGAATATCCACTTGCAGTCAATTCTATCAGCTGTTATTTTAAAAAGTGATTTTTCAGGATAAATACTAAAAAAAAAATTAGCATTTTTCTGGAGGGTAAGATTTCAGGCAGGGCTGTCAAATGGGTCAGGTCCGGGTTGATTCAGGTTGAGTTAGGCAAACCTGGAAAAAAAACAAGTTCAGGCTGAACCCGACCCGTTTAGTAAAAGAGTTCTAGACTAAGAATTTTGTCTAAGGTTTGGGTTGACTTGACCCGACCTGTTTTGTTATTAGGGTCGGGTTGAACCAACCTAGGTAAGATGGTTTCTCCTTATTTTGAATTGATTTTTCCAAATTATAACTTACAAATTTTGTAGTTTCAAAGTCAAACAAAATATATCCTAAAATAAACATGCATGCAAAACTATTCATTCAATCTAGAGAAACAAATCTATAAATAAAATAAAACCTATAAAACAAATTAAAATACATTCCACAAATAAAGAAATATTGTACTATAGTTCTTCTAGTCATCTATTCACTACAATATTTAATATTGGAGAGTTGGAGATAAATAAAAAGCTATAACTAGGGCTAACGATTTTAATTACAAAATAGATATGAAAATTCCAAAAAAATTTAAAAAGAAAAAATAATAAACTTGAGCAAAAAATTTAAACACATTCGACAGGTTAGAGCAAGTTTAAACCCTAGAACCAAGACGTATTTGTTGATAGCGTTATGGTTGGGTTGGACCAGCTTATCCTTAACTGGATTTGGGTCGGGTTACACCCATTTTAAATGGGTTGGGTTTGGGTTACGTAAACGGCTTCATGTTATTTTGACAGCCTTAATTTTAGGCTTCATTGAATTGTATGCAAGCAATATGGATCCAAATGACCATGTTAAAATAAAAACAATATCATCTCAACTTAATTCGAGAAATTGAGGCTCTTGATCACATTCTTTGTTTGTTTCAGACTTCCAGTCGTAAAATGTCCATTACAGAATGTATATATGAATATATAGTCACACTGTCCACGAATATGGGCCTTATTTGGCTGTAAGATGTGGAGAAACATGAAACTGAGGGACGATGAGGCAACTCTAAACGATCGATTGGTATTAATACCTCAAGTTGTCATGATATAGGGAGGGTTTGTACATCCAAAAAGTACTAGAATTGATTTAGACAAAATTCAGTTTCCAGTTGAACCCACACTTGAGATTTCAAAAGAAGGCACCACATTCTTTAATTAAGGTGTTGATATGCTCACTTTCGTTGAGTTCTTCATTATAAACCAGAAATTTCTACATAATTTATTTTTGTCGGGTACATAATGATTTAGTAAATTTAGTGAATAATAATATTTTATTTTTAATTTAAAATATATTGAATTTATTAAATCAAATAATAGTGCAAGAAAATGTTTATTTAGGAATATATATGTGAACTACTAATTTTACAAACACTTAAAGTTCACTTTCTCACTATTTCCATAACATGCACAAATACTAGGAAATGGTTCAAAAGGAAATCAAATTCCATTACTTTTTAAAGAAAACTCAATTCCTTAAAATCTTAAAATCAACTATTATGATTATTTCAGTCAAATTTTATGCACAAACAGACCCATAGTATGATGTAATCTTAAAATTAGTATATCCTTCACTACTTAAAATCTCCATGTCACCAAGATGACACAAAAAGGAATTAAAATCAACTATTATGAACAATATCCTGTTGGAGTTTATTCATGTCTAAAAAGAAAAGCAACATAGATTTCAGCTGGTAGTAAATGTTAAAGTTGAATGTAGATCTAGCTTATTATAGCAAAAGGATGGATCATTTTTTTAGTCGTCAAAAAGAGAAATTTTATTCCCAAACAGAAAAGAGGGAAAAAGGTCTACAGATACAAAACAGTCTTATCAATGAGAGAACAGATACAAAATCATCAACACCAGATCTTATTACTTCTTTCTCATTAAGGATAACACCAGTGATTATAATGGGCCCCATGGAATTCACTATTCTCCTTCTGTTAGCAGCTTCATGGGAAATTTTAAGTTCTCATCACCCTCCTTTAACCACAAACCTCTAGAACATTGTCTCTGAGCAACCTCATCACTTTTCAACCAAACCTCCAATTCTTTTTTGATAGTCCCTCTAGCTTCTCTATCTCCATATGACCCTGCATCCAAGACTACTTTGGCATCCAGAACATCCAATTTACCTCTGAGTCTGTTAGAAACAATCTCATCCGACCCATTTCCTCTTCAGCCCATATTTAGATCTTCTCTTTCACCCATTTGTGTTTGGTGCAGAATCTTGTAGTCAAGCCCTAGTTTCTTCCAAAGTCAGTTAACACCTTAACTCCAACTTCCTCCCACTACCCTCCAAATAGACCATCAAAATATTCAAGATCAAATCTAAGTGATTCAAATTTGAAAGGCCTTGGTCCCCAATCAAGCAAATCTTCTGCAGACAGCAGAACAGGAGCATGATCAAATGTGATCCGAGTGGCACAATGAACTTTTGACAACAGCCACTGATCAACCCATGCATTTGAGACAAAACTTCTGTCCAACTTTGCCAAAGATGGGTTTTGCCTAAATTTTGGCTTGGTGAATTGATAACCTGAAAGTGGCAAATCAGTAAGTTCCATTTCATGGATGAGGTCATGAAATTCCACCATTCTGCTGTAACCCTGCTACTATTACTGGGTCTGTCTTCAGTAAACCTGACAATTTTGAAATCACCCCAAATCACAAACCTTTCTAAACCAAGATGCTCTACCAGTCTCAGTTCATCCCAACACACATATCTTCTACTCTAATCTCATGGGCCGTAAACAATTGTAACACCTCACTGAACATCATCCACCTGATTGCGCAGAGCAACAAGCAACCCAAAAGCGAGGACCACTCGCCTAGTGCAAGTGAAAGCAGATTCATCCCACAGATTAAGTAGACCTCCACCAGCCCCTGCCAATTTTTTGAAAGCAGATTAATCAAGATATGAACAACCTACTAATCTACAAGCAGCTGAATCAATAGCCTCAAACTTGGTCTCCTGAAAACAAACAATGCCTGATTTCAATCCCCTCACTGTTGCTCTGACTAATTTGCATTTCTCTCTATCGCCCAATCCTCTAACATTCCAAAACATGCTCTTCATGATGGAAACAAATTAATACTTGAAGGAAAGGTTGAAGGGAAGCTTGAAAATGAAAGTGGCAGTGACAAACCACATCTATAAAGGTTGTATAATAGTCTACTTTGATTGCTACATTACACATATCCATATGGTGTAGATCAATTCATTGTCCATTACTCGGTGGGTATTTTTGTGTTCGTTGACATAATTTTTAACATGTTCCCATATTAACATAGAAGTTACCAAGACTTTGACTTTCAACCTTCAACATGACCAAAAAAGGCTCATGTTAAATATCCATTGATATGTCAATATTTGTGTACTTTTTGATATCACCAGTGCCACAATGCCATCATTATCTTTTTACAAAAAAAGTCATAAAATGAAACAGAGAATTAGATGTCCAAACCCAATGAAATAGGCAGTGCATCTTGCAGATAAGTTAGCATATATTGTTTTTTTTAACACAATAGTTAGCATATATTGTCAAAATAAGACAAGTAGCACCAAAAGATTATGTTTGAAAAAGCAAGAATTAACACAAATCCTGATTTTGTTATTTTACTAACAAATGAAATAACAGATTAGGCAACCATTCTAGACTGGAATTTGGCTCATTGGCGTCTCAAAAGAAAGAAAGAAAGAAAGAAAGGAATATAGCCAAACAGGACATTTGCTAAAAAACTACATATATGCACATAAAAGTTACATGGGAAACAATACATGATGAAGCACCTGACAATAAGTCACTGGCAACTTATATTCACAAAGTGCAAGTTAAACGTATTTACATAAAGAATTCAAGATAAAAGAGAAACCTCATGACAATGTTAGTATGGTTTCTGTAAGCAAGTGAAACACTGTGGTGTAAAATCATCATATTGAAAGAGCCACCAACAAGTGTTTCTTCAATCTCCACTCTGCAGTACGAAAAAAGTAGTAGTTAATAATGAAATATAAATTGAAAGAAAATCATCTAACAAGTTCTACTTGAATCATGAAATCAATATTTTTCCACTGCTTCCATCGGTATAAATGAGCAGTTGAAATGTCAACAAAGGTGAGATTTTACAATAAGAAGATCAGATTTCATCCATCTTTTCTAGATATTTCAATGTTGAAGGGTATCAAGTGGGAGCAAAACTACCCTTCACAAATATCAATTGCTCATCCTGACATTCTATCAATATTGACATCTATTTTGGTTGGTCGGTGCTTTGGCTTTGTTGTTGTTTTCTTTTTCTACGTTCCAAGTTGGGACTTGTTGTTTTTGCATTGCTCTGGATTGCTATCTTCTGGATAGACTCCCTTCCCTTGTAATTTTGTCTTTTCCGAGTTATAATGGAATTGACTTTACTGCTCACAAAAAAGGTGAGCATGGGCATGAATCTTGGAATCAACACTTTATATCTTCTCATTCTGGGGCTTTTCCTGGTTGTGTGGTATTAGGGGAACCAGGTTTTGGGATCTTTTCCTCTTGTTGGTTGAGCACTTACGTTTATTTAGGGTGTTGGTCTCTCTCTCATTTTCATTTTCTTTTGCTTGAACTTTGTTTATTTGTACTCTAAATTCTTTTTTACCAAATAAAAATATAAATGTTCTTCCATTATTAAAAAAAAAAATAGCATTCAATTGTGCATTGAAATGCATATATTTGGAAACAGCAAAGATATAGATTCTTTGATTTTTATTTTTTTTATTTTTTTATTTTTTATTTTTGAGAAAGGGTGGATGAGCCCATATTTCTAAGGATACATCCAAATATGAAATATATATCATAGGAAAATATACAAATCAAACAAAAATAAAGACTGAATCAGCAACTACAAAGGAAAACCCAAGGCAAGGTCTCAAAAGCCTTGATGCACCAAAACGAGCAAGCTCCAGGATCTTTCTAAGATTTTCTCACAAGCACATTCCTCCTCTCTAAAAATTATTAAGTTTTGGGCAAGCTAGATACTGCAATTAATATCATGAAAAACTACAAGTTCAATCTTCATCCACAAAGGAGACTTTTTACATTTTAGAGAAACCTCCAGAATAGAAGTAATTCCTGGCAACTCTGTGTGAATTAAAATCACAGTTCGAACACGCCCTGCAGATAACAATCTGCCTTGTCCTCCTATCCAAAATTCGATCTCCAAATAGATGCTCTACTGTTTCTCCCATGAACTTGCAATTAATATCATGAAAAACTACAAGTTCAATCTTCATCCACAAAGGAGACTTTTTACATTTTTGAGAAACCTCCAGAATAGAAGTAATTCCTGGCAACTCTGTGTGAATTAAAATCACAGTTCGAACACGCCCTGCAGATAACAATCTGCCTTGTCCTCCTATCCAAAATTCGATCTCCAAATAGATGCTCTACTGTTTCTCCCATGAACTTGCAATTAATATCATGAAAAACTACAAGTTCAATCTTCATCCACAAAGGAGACTTTTTACATTTTTGAGAAACCTCCAGAATAGAAGTAATTCCTGGCAACTCTGTGTGAATTAAAATCACAGTTCGAACACGCCCTGCAGATAACAATCTGCCTTGTCCTCCTATCCAAAATTCGATCTCCAAATAGATGCTCTACTGTTTCTCCCATGAACTTGCA